>CM031384.1:22903460-23133001 GCA_018350135.1 Citrus trifoliata | reverse complement strand
GTTAGTATTAATACACGAATTATTATTATTAAGTACGATTATAGTGATAACTTATTTTTATACAGATTCTATTTTTTTTTATGAACATAGGACAAATTGATGGTTGAAATCAATGATGACATTCATGAGGGCCGGTTCACTAAAAATTAAAATATTTAAATTGCGCCAAATAGGTTAAGAAGCAAAAAAACCGAATCACTTTTAAAACTCATGTTTCTGTTCCGTTTTTTTACAGTTCTTTTAATAATATGACCGATTTCACTCGGGTATTCTTAATTTCTATCCAAAACAAACTTAACCGAACCGTGCCTGCCCCCACCTATCACAGCGGACTGTGCGTGAGTAGGTGGTTTAAAACGCAAGTGGGAGGTAATTTCCTATACTACACACGATTGCTTTATCCACTACTTCATTCAAGTTTCAATAAATCGTTACACAAATAAAACGTATAATTTATCCTTCCTCAACCTTCGACCAACGGCTGCCACCTGTCCAAAGGCGGGAAATCAACAAATATGTGCGTTTCCAAATTAAAATTACTCCCACGAACCATCATAGATGGTTCCTCTTCTGACATGGTCCTTTTAATCCACAACTATCCACTCTGTTCGCTCTGGAATTGCAACCGGACAGTTAATCTTCATCGAAATCCTCTGTTTTCGCAATAGCCGGTCTGTCAACTAATATCGACGCATGCTCGACAATATTTTCCTCTGGTATTAACTGATCTTTCCATCCATTATTGAAACGTCATAAATACATTTTCATATTTTTGCTTTTTCTATTCTACATCGCTAGCATTTATAACTTTCAACAACCAATGCGTTTGTTGTAAGCTATAATTTCAAAGCACATGTTCAGGTAGAATGTTAACCGGTTATCATAATGTAATTATTGTTTGTTAGCATGCACAATCACTTCTTTTACTTCTGTTATGCTATTTGTAATCCTAATATAACTCTTTATATTTTCGAAGCACCTTCATGCAAAATTTTTCCCCACGGTTAATGTTATTTAACTAATTGACTTACTCAAACTATTTATATATACGGTTACTATCCAGGTCTACAAATTACATTGATCCAAATATATTACACATGAGGAAACCAAACGCGGTCACTGGAAAACTGCCAACTCAGCAGTTATTAGTTGAAGGCGATGGTGGAAATAATACCCTGGATGACAATTATCGTCGATATCCAGCAACACAAGTCATGGCTGCATCACCAGAATATTGCTCACGCAATGCACATGATGATGCCAGATTTGAGCATGGCAAATTTTCAAAAGATCGAACCACTACCCTTATAAAAAGGAGAAGGACAATGAGACAACTTTTTACTGCTACACAATCTCAAGGCCATACTGGGACTACCAGTTTCACACCTAATACAGGTCAAAGGTTTCAACCACATGTTAAATGTTGTGCTGCTTCCGACAAAGTATACGATGATGGCCGAAATGTTGTTCCTGACATAGCTTATGATGATTACGAGCTTGAAGGATATGCTTCAGATACTGACAAGATGACACTTTACAGTTCTCCACAAACTGATGAAGGTGATTTTACAAGGGATGGATTTTTATTCGAAAATGTGTCTAACAAGATGATCATTCAATTGGGTCATCATTTTAAGGACGTGTTCCAATTTAGAAGAGCTGTTGAAGTTTTTGCAATACGAGAAGGATTTAAACTATGCATTATGGAGAATAGGAGTGATTTTGTTAGCTGCGAGTGTTCTGCATTATGCTGTGATTGGAAAATCACTGCATCAGCTGATTCAAGTGGCCGTAGATTTGCAGTAACCGAATTCGTTAATGCTCACAAGTGCAGTAGGTCTGCTACAGAGTTTTATGACAATCCAAAGTGGATTGCCGCAATGTTCCTTCATACTTGGAAACAACAACCAAACCTTCAGCCGTATGTCATACAGAAACAAATTGCATCCAGATACAATGTGTCATGCCCTCTTCCCAAACTACATGAAGCTTCAAAACGTGCAAAGGCATTACTTGACATTGATCACACGGATGGATATTTAGATATATATCAGTACATTGAGGAAATGAAAAAGCTCCATACCCGGAATACAGTTATTTTAGAGACTGAAAATAATGAAGCTGTTGGTGATGCCACTTTCAACAGACTGTTTGTCTGCTTTGCTGAACCTGCTTATGCATTCAAGTATGAATGTTGCAAGATGCTTTTTGTTGATGGTTGGAAACTTAAAGGACCGTATGAAAGTGTAATGTTGGTGGCTGCAACTATTGATGGAAATGATGGCATTCTCCCTATATCGTTCTGTGAGGTGCTTCATGAGGACATAGATTCATGGGTATTTTTCTTGACCAATCTTACAAAAGCTTTGAAAATGGAACATGGCGAAGGCCTCTGCATTCTAACGGATGGCGAAAATGGTCTTGATTATGTTTGCGAAGAGTACCTCTTTCGCGGGGAGATAAGACATTGTTGCCGAAATATTTTCACCAAAATGGTCAAAACTTTTCCGGATGCGCCTGTTCAACACTTATTCTGGGCTGCTTGCCGTAGTGCTTCCAGTTACAAGTTCAACAACTACATGAAATTGATAACGGATGAAAGTGAAGAGTGTCATGCTTGGTTAATGGGTACAAATTGGAATCAATGGGCATTGCATTGCATGCCTAACTGGGTTAAAAGTAACCACGTCACACTTATGGTCACTGAACGCCTTCGCCGATTCATGAAAAGATACTTGCACCTGAGCATTACTCACAAGTTTACTGGATTGACAAATGCAACTGCTTATCTTTTTGAGCATCGAAGAATTCAAGGTTGGGAGTGGATTTACCAGCGAATCACCCCAACTGTCACAAACATAATTCAACATCATCTTATTGAAGCCCGCTACCTGGACGTGCAAAATAATAACGACACTATTTCAGGTGTTACGGATGCTGCTTCCACTGTGTACGAGGTGGACATGCAAAGAAAGCTTTGCAGTTGTGGCTTCTGGCAGAAGTCAGGTGTTCCATGCGCACATGCATGCAAGTGTATTCTACAAAAGGCTGAAAAGATCGATGACTTTGTTGACAAAATGCGGACAATCTCTCAATATAGGGATACTTATGGACCGGGAATGAATTCACTGCCAAACGATTTTCCATGGAAGTCCCATGTTTCTACTGTTTTGCTCCTTCCTCCTCGTGCACATGCCACAATTGTAGAGGACCCGCCTTACCCTATTCCTCATACAAAACAAGTATAATTTCCAAGTTTCTTCTAATATATATTGTCCACACTATGCATTTATTTCAAATATTTTTCTCAAAACAACCCTTTTGGTTTACTATTTCACATTGTTTAACCATTTCAGATCAGTCCTTATTCGGCCACAACAGAACTTACTGGACATGACTTCTTCCAACTACCATCAAGCAGCAGTGATGAAGATTCAATAAGTAAGTCTTTCTATTTCTTTTTCATAGTCAGATACTATGAAGTCCAATTTTTAGGGATATCAATCGACTTTACAAGTTCTTGAGCCAACTATTGGCACAATTTCATTTTAAACATATATGACTCATATCATTGCAACCCAACTTTCAAGTGCGCACAATATTATTTACCCTACATTCATTACTTGGATATTATAATATTCATCATATCCCACCTTAACATTGGCATTTGCACGCGCATTGCTAACTATATACTAAATATAATCACTGCAACCGACGATATTTCCTTTACTTCTCTACATCTTGTACTTATTTTTATGCAATTTTCAGTACATATCCTACATTTATTTCACACAATTTTCTCCATCACAAGCCTTGCACACAAGCTTCAGCAAGTCTTATTTCATGTAAATTCTACTTCTACTGTTTGTCTCTGCTATTCGTATTAATACGTCCTATGCATGCATAAGGCAATAATTTTAGGGTTTCACGGTAACCAATTGTATTTGTTGGTGTGACAGGGTATTCAATTGGTTGATAATCCTTACTTATCTTCGGGTTCGGTTACTTGTGCGAATCGTATTTTTAATTCGTTGTAACACCATGACGTACATAATTTGTCTTCTCATATCCAATGATTTAATATTTCACCTTCACGACAAATCTCTTAGGGATATGATAAATCGTTCCACCACATTACCTGCTCATTAATCGGTAACATGCACTTCCTCCACGATTGCGGGTCTATTAATATTTCATTCACCCTATGCATTTCAACATTCAACTCCACGTGAATTATTTACATATGCATGTACGAGCTCTTCCTTTGATATAAGTAAGTTAGTTGCATTGTCATTCATACTTGACTTCTCATTTAAAGGTTTCATTTTCTCATGTTGCAGGCCTGTAGCGGTGACTCTAGAGGGACATGGCCTTTTGATACCTACGGTGTGCTGTGTCCTCCACAATTGTCGCCATCAAACGAACTCCACCAGCCACGAAACTTATCCATATTTTGTCTGCTCCTATATTTAGTTATTGCAAACTTTCATCCACTATAACTGTATTTTGCTATCAATTAATAGACAATCTTAACAGCCTACAACATTGTGCAAGTTTCACGATAATGTGTTTCCAACTTATGTACTTTACCTCTTATTTCGACATTGCAGCTTATATTTTTTTCTCCTCCTACTAGCACTTGCAATACAATTATTTTCTCCATATTTCAAATTTGTTCCTTCTATTTTCAATATCCCTGATCCATTTCTCCCTTTCCTTTGTGTTTGTGGCATTATTTTCTTTATTTCGATTATGCTCGCTTCCAGTTTTAATCTTGCTCAACTTTGCTGTTAACTTACTCGCTTCTACTTTACCATATTGCTTCCATTCTACCATAGGTTATTCTTTAATCAAAAAATCTATTTTACTGATGTTGGTCGTTTCCTCCTCTGCGTCTTAACTGACTACTCCATTTTCTTCATAGTTAAGTTTATTTTTAATTAACTCATTACTACTATAATTAACATCAGTTAATCTCATTATTTCTTCCTTGCTGTAGTCTTACTTTCACATGGCTTCGGTCACAATTGACATTATTAAAAAAGGTGTAATTTTTTTATCGTCTTTTTATATATGCTTACTACTACAAATACTTCTTCCCTCAAACGATTTTTTGTTATATACACCAACTTTTCTTCTTTCCTTTAACGCATTTATTGCAACATTAATAGTTCATTTCATCATTTATATTGACTGCCTCTCCTGGTTTCTTTAATCTGCTGCGTGCCAACTCCTTACACGTCCGATTTTTCTCTTTTTCATCCAACGGCTAGGTCACTACCTGACAAAGCAAGGGGGTTCCGTGCCCACGGGGCATCGTAGACAGAGCCTAATAATAACATATGAAATTTATTATTTAATAAATAACGACATATAATTAGGATAAAATGAAGATATAAATATTGAGATACCTAATATTATTATATTTTTATATTAAGGCATGTTTAGTATTGAAGTGTTATGATTTTTGATTGTTTCAAAAAAAATAAAACTGTAGCTATAAAATAAAATAAAATGGTATGTAATAAATATAACTTTTAAATAATAATTTTAACAAAAATAATAAAAATATTATAGATTTTCTATCATACAAGCGAACATAACTTTTAAGTTATAAAAACTACAATTTATCAAAGGAAATTTATAAAAATAACCATAAAACTTTTATTATTTTCACAATTAACCCTCTCAACTTTTTTCTATCAACATTAGCCAACACACATACTTTTCTCCCCAAATTACCATTCTTTACAAACCAAAAGCAACTTTCTTTCTCCCCTTTCTTCAAACCAAAAGTAACTTCCCACTCTTGAATCATCAACCAATGGCAACGGCAAAAGGTAACGATAAAAAGTGAAATCCGATCATAATTTATCCGAATCCAACACTAATCGGCATCCATAATGGTATGAGTTATTTTTCTGAACTTGCTCGAGAGTTTGAATGAACTGCGAGATTTCATAGGTGAATTTGGCGACAGGTTGCCTGTCGCACTAAATTTCGTGCGACAGTCAACCTGTCACATGAAAAGACAGATTCATTGCAACTAACTATTAATTTGATAGGGCTCAAATAATTTATTTTTTTTATAATTTCATGCTTAATAGATTCAGTATTACTTGAATTGTGTTACGATGGTTGGTGGGAGACATTAGAGGATGGCCGTATGGAGTATGTCAATGGTAAAAATAAAGTTTTTTTGGTTAGGAAAAATTGTCTATTTGATCAGTTATTGGCAAGAGTATACGATGTGTTACAAATTGACCTTAATGAATATAGTATCACAATAAAGACAACTTTGAGGTCTAGTAACACATTATATCGTATATGTACACTGCCCATGGATATAGTTGATGATGAAATGATGAGGGTTGTGTTACATATGGCATCCAACGTAGCCAATTTTGAATGCATTCCTATATTCGTAACTACATCACTTTGAATTCCGAGCGAAGGTATTGGTGCGACAAGCGTGCTGTCGCACCATTTTTTGTGCGACAACACGCGCCTGTTGCACCAATCGCACCAAAAATGGTGCGACAACACAGGCGCGCGCGCTGTTGCCCAACAATGGGCGCGAGCTAGTGCCCGTCGCTTGGGCGAGCGGCATGCGCTCTAGCGCCCTTCGCTGGGCAACAGTTCCCTCCTGAAGAAACACTCCCAAATTGAGAAAGAAACACTCCTAAAACAACAACAACCACCACAATCACCACCACCACCACCATTATTCTCAAACTACAAACATTATTATTCTAAAATTTCATTTTAAATTATTGAAAATAAATAAAATAACTAACCTAAGTTTTGTTGAAGGCTGTAGATGGTAGATCAGACGGCGATGAGGGATGAAGCCACCACCGACGAGGGCTGATGTTGCCGCCGATGATAGAAGTTTCTTCGGTTTGGGAGAGATGGGTGAAAGAGAGTGTTGGGGGAGAGATGAGAGAGGGATATTTTGGTCTTAAAGATTCTTTTATGGCTAATGTTGATAGAAATTTATTTGGGGAGTTAAGATGAAAAAAGTCAAAATTTTTATAATTATTGGTGTAAATTTCCCATTTATCAAACAATTGAATACAGCTGCCCAGTCTTAATGTAAAATAAGACCTAACTTTGTGGTTATGCAGTTGGAAAAGATTAAAAAAGAAAATGACGAGAGAGAATATTTCGAAATACTATAAAGAAATCAACCACGAAGACAAATGATAAATGTTCTCTTCAGTTCTTTTATGATGAGTGGAGAGAATGACTGTAACGTTTTATTATTGCTGCACAACTATTTATACACCGAATGCAAAAATGGGGATACAAATCAAGAAACTGTTAACGACAGGAACCCTATACACCTGACGCAATCGTGCATAACACGAAATCTAGAAAATATACATTGCTTAACCTACTTACAAAACTTGCCGCTGTATACCATTTTCCGGACTTACAACTCTTGAGTATCTTTGCCAGTTTGCCGTACAGGCGGCACTTCTTCAACATCCCAGCATCTCTTCGTCCTCCCTGTTTGCGCCTCTCTTTTCTTTCTCCTGGACTTCCATAATATCCTTTCAACTTTATCACACTGGGAATTCATCTCCTCGTCCTCTCTGTTTGCGCCTCTCTTTTCTTTCTCCTGGACTTCCATAATATCCTTTCAACTTTATCATACTGGGAATTCATAGACTAGTCAGACTAGACACCATTATTAAAATTTGACGTCAGTCGCAGAACATTCTAACTTCATATTGGAGGGCCAAAAAGGTCTCAACAAATCCAACATTATACTATTCTTCACGATTTGATCTTTGATAACTGGACAATTATGCATATTCCTTAATGCTCCTTTTCCAATTTTTTACTTAGCAGAGGCCGTCTTGGATATAGAATTATTGCCAATATTAGAGAAAATGCAAGACCAACAACCCCACTAAACGGCTGGAATGGATGTGTCCCAGTTATCCACAGAGGAAGACTGGGCTTGTAGGTGAGGAGGCCACCTTTTTGTAAAACAAAACTTGAAGCCATAATCCCTGTACGCAAACCAATAGGAACAGAAAGGCTGCCTTGGCTTCTTTGCCGAACCCCTGCCAGAGCTAAAGATAATAACCATAGTCCTGGAATTGCCTGAGGAGACCTAAAACCAAGGAAAATTACAATCAACAGTCGGCAGAGTGATCACTACATATCTCTCACAAATCAGCGCTATTCAATTTGATTCATCAATTTCCAAGAATAAACTGGAAAATTTATGAGACAGTTGGAAAGGGAATTGTTTTTTTCGTGTGAAAAAAATTTAAAATAAAAATGAGGGGAGGAAGAGATAAAGGTGGAATCATGGCACATCCAAGGTTTGTATACAGCATCAACAACAAATAATGAGGGAAGGGATGAATCAGGGATCAACAGCAAATGAAAGAAGTAAACTGCATAGCTTGAACTGTTACCATAACGATGGATAAAAATCATTTCTACCCTAACCATTTAACAAAGGAAATATTTACATTAAAAGGAAGATATTAACAAAATTTTGGGCACATACCTCTTATTTATTTAATTTAATATTAAAATGTACCATTGCTACTCCAGGTTTCACCCAACTATCAGTCAGTTCCTACAATATCAATTGTATCATACACCATCATTGTTATGAGAACTTAAATAGTTGATATCAGTTTTTACCAACTCAATTTTGACATGACATTTTTATTGGCATTCTCTCCACTCAAACACTGGCCCCATCTTTCTGACAATGAATACACCACATTTGAAAAAAAAACGATTTGAATGGGATGGGGATGGCTATACTACCTCCAACTGACTAAAACTTGAAGGAACAAAAAGCTTCTTCACCTTCTACATTTCATGCATGTCTTCCATACTGGTTAGAGCCAGCATTTTGTATGGTAGAATGATCAAAATAATAACAAGGTGGGAGACAGGATATCAGAAAATATATCTCTACACTACATGAGATCAGGTGCTACGGAAGAAAATAGTAAACAGGAAAAAGATAAACTACGTGAATGTGGTGTTCCAAAATGGCAAATGAAAAATGTACCTCTGTGATAAAGCAAATGCAAGTCCAGAGATTATGCTTCCACGGTGATAATCAAGATCTGCGGCAATTTCTTCAGGCAACCAAGACCTGAAAAGCAATTCTTCTACAAGCACAACCATAGTAGCTGTGACGATTCCTTGACAAGCCAGCATAATTATATTCCCATACACTTTGAGCCATGCCATAGCAGTTAAAGATGAAGTTACAATCGAAGGCCCGGAGAAACTCACGCAACCAAGTACAGCATTTAGAGACTGTATTAATAAAACAAGCATGACTCCTGCTATCAAACCCTTCAAAAAGTTTTGGATCTGCAAGCAAAAAAGCTAAATATTATTCATTTGTCCGAGAAAAGCAGCAATGCAGGATGCTTATCCATCTTTTAACCATTTCTATAGGAGGATTTAAAGAAAAGAGATATGAAAGCCAAGTGCATCAATTTCCAAATTACTGTATATAGAAAAAAAATTGTCATTTAATTGTTAAAGCTACAATTATTTTAAGTGTACTGGTACATCGCGAAAAATATTAGCATGAGAAACCTCACGGTGTTCTTTGTCAAGAAAGAGAGGTGGTCAGAATCAATTAGTTACTGGCATATAATGCTAGGTCTCTAAAATCCTAACACCACCTTTAAATAAAGGAACATTGTCTAAGTAAATTAACTTCACCACATGACTCTTGCAACATAAATGTTCCTGAAGCAGAAAATAATTGTAATATTGATTTGGGATTTGTCTTAAAATGTCACAGTTAAATGTATAAAGCACTTAAATTCGCTTGCGTGTAGTGCATGTCTGCCATCTGGTGGTCATATTCATACCTTGGGTAATGATGTGATATCCAACCCATACTGCTCCAGGGAATTTTCATACCCACGTACTCTTCTGCCCCATTTCATAGTTAGTATCATAACAGCAATATATAGGCCAACAATGCAAGCAAACTCTGCTATTCTGGAGGGATTATTTGTCGTCCAGCTCTGCACAATTGTTGGAAGCAGCGGAACAAGAACCGGTGACCACAAAACAAGCACCATGCCAACAAACCCAAGAATCCTATTGGAAAAAAAAATAATAATTGAAGAAAGGAACAAGAGTAAGAAAGTGAAAGTGCACAGTGCAGAATGAAAATTTGATTAGAAAAGAAAATTCAAGAATTTGCAAAAATAAAAAGAAACAAAACCAGTGTCCAAAAAGAAAAAAATGGAAAATTTAGGTAAGTTTTAAATTTTACATCTCCCCACTTCTAGCATAAAAATACTTGCTCCTTGATTTAAAAGAAAAAAGTAAAAAAGAAACAAAAATCCGTTACAAAGACTGTGTTTAGAAAGGACCCCTTAAAAGGATACATAATTATGCTACTATTGCTCAGAACACGCCAATTCAGGATAGCATCTAGGTCGAGAAATGCCTCCAGTAAATTTGAATAGAAGTGTACAACTTACTTATCTGAGCACAAAAAGTGTTCTAAAGGGGAATGAGCAGTGTTTTTCGATTAGAAAAGACACATACTGACAAAATATATAAACATGTATCTTCTGATTCCAAGAAATTTCGATGACCCGTGCATGAGGCACAACTCAACGCATCACCACAATACTTTGGGAAGACTATGCAACTTTTTTCACCATTTTACTCCACGGGGACCATAACTTCTTTCAAAACAGCATACACCTTTTGTTGAAAATAGAACTAACATGTAGACTACAGCATCTTAAAGCTGCCTTTATAAGTTTAAGCTTTTATGCTGCATCATAGCTCAACTTTGTGCCACAGCCAATTTAACCCAATTTGTTATGTTTGAATCTCGTCACTGTATAAATAAAATCATATAAGTTCGTCTTTCACTTGTAACTAATCAGCTTAATATTTTGGGTTGAGTGATTAATTAACACAGCAAGGAGAGGTTATCAGTGAAAATCAAACACTGCCATCTATTTCATTGTACATGAATGAATTAAAAATAAAAAACCATACAGATTGATGAGTTAGCACATTTCAGTGAAGACAAGGATAAATCACTTAGGACACTAATCCCATTACTACAACTGATTGAGGAACTCAATTATCAATTTTTGTTATGGCTGAATTGTTTGAATACCTGTCAGTTACTTTGGTTAATGTTATTTACATGGAGAAAAGTTTTGAGGAATAAAACATAAGGAAATTCATAACTCTTAATACCTTTGCAGCAATGGGCGGTCGGCTAAATGCAGAAACAAGATAAGCTTCTCAGTCAGACTCATTGCACCACGTAGACCACCCCAAAGCAAAGCAAGTTTGCCAACTAGCTTCAACAAGCCACCCTTTTGTCCCAAATCTGCCAACATCGCGACCAGCCTGTTCATGCAAGAAAAAGTTAACCATTTTAAACATTAGAAGTGCATGCATCTTTTTCTTTTTCCTTTTTTTTTTCCTGCCTAAAAGTAAATTTGGGTAGAAATTAATACCTTTCTTGATCCACTCCACCATCTTCCTTTGTAGGTACCACTGGACTAGCAACTGACATAGCTTTCTCAGCAAGGCTTGTGACTATGTTATCCTGGTTTTTTTCAGAGATTGCCTCAAACTTCTCAGGCTCTTTCTGATGATTTCCTTTCTCCACAAAGGCCATGGATGAAGGTTCCGCAATTTCCTGGCCATTGCATAAATGCTACACATTTAAATTTATTTTATATATATTGTTTCAGAAATTACTTAGCATAAGTTTACCAAAATTAAAAATTTATAAAAAATGAGAAAAATCATTTTTTCTTAAAATAAGTTTTACCACATTATTTGATTAGCCTTCTATGCCTTTTTTTTTTAAATTACAACATAAAGATATTTGATTAAAGAATTATTGCCACATTATTCCTCCACAAAAGCGATTTTTCTAAAACTTCTGAGAGCCTGAGAAACTACAGCTATCTTACAAGGATGGTTAAAATAGCCACAAAGAAAAAAAATTACATCAACTCTTACCGATTGCTTTACCATTAGTGCAGATGCTCCCAGAGCAGCTGTAACGGCACCAACCATGACACTATCAGTTTTCAAAATTTCCGATTCACCTCCTACTCCTCTGTTCATTGAACCATTTACCCTTGTATTTTTCTCAGTACGCATTTGTTCAGTCTCTGTTAGCCTATCCTTGTCATGTTTTCTCTCCCCAGATTTATTGGTTACATCATAGGCCATAGGTTCCTTGTTATCGGTCTCATGCTCTGTAGATACATTGAAATATTCTCTCAAAGCAGCTAAACAAGAGCCTACAATAACACCAACTGGAAGTACTCTTCTTAGATAACTTGTGCCTTGAACAGCAGTGGAAATGGCTCTAAAAATATTCTGCCCCTGAAGAGTACCAACTTTTTCATATGTACAGTCAATGCGATGGCGTTTACCATCCAAACACCAATTATGCTCCTCATCATGTACAATGGCCAAAGAGATATCAGTTGCCACCCTTTCTAAATCTCTTGCAAGATCAGATTCCATTTCCTTCCGGTCATAAGGACCCAGCCGGCGGTCAACCTCAATCTTCAAAGAATCCAATATAATATTCTTCACAAAGCCAATCAACTCCGCTGATGTATCCTCATCATTTTCATTCATATTATCCTTCATTTCATATTCAGCAAATGGTTCCTGCTTTTTATCTGTATCTAATATTACATAAGGTGGTTCAATAAATTTATCTGCATCATCTACTTTTGTAAATGAATGGTCCTGAACTTCTTTGATTACACCCTTACCAGATGAAACATCATCAATAGAATCTCTGACATTTCCAGGCTGTTCCAAGAGCTTCCATTGACCTTCTTCTGGAAAGTAGTCAAGCAATAGAGTAGTAGTTGTATCTAAATCCAGTGGTTTGGTATTTGGCAATTTTGAAGAAAGATATCTGGGCAAGTACTCATGTTGTGAGGAGTCCCCATAGAGATTCACAGGTACATATAGTGGAATGTTATTTAAATATCCTAATTTAACTGAATAGTCAGCCAAAGGTTTGCTATTATATACGGAAGGATCGTGTGATGTATGAGACTGTACACTCAGTTCATTCTGATTATCTTCTTCCTTTCCCGGTGTGAGATCACCACCAATGATATGTTTCTCAGGGATACAATCGATTTTATCATCTTTGGCCTCATTTCTCTCCTTGACTTCCTTTTCATTACTTTTTCCCTCCAACTGAGAAATCATATTTTCAATCACACCAAAAACACTATTAACTGCCATTTGGGTAGAATCATCCATTCCTGTTAGGGCATCTAATGCTTCAGAAACACTGAAGGTAGATGCGATAGGATCAGCTGTAGTAGACTTATTGTGGTCGCCTGCAGGATGCAGACTTTTGTTTTCTCTTTTCTGATTATCACTCCCTTCCTTCTCCATTATTTGAGCCTCAGAAGAGGATCCCAGAGGCAAAACTGCTTCTTCTGCCACATTGGTGGATGCTGTCTTAGTTTGATCAGTAGAAGAATCAAGGGTTTTGTCTCCAATTCTCTGATTATTCTCAGGTTTTGGTTCTAAATGAGATACTCCAGCATCCTGTTCCACTTTGTCCTCTTTAACATGTGCTTCCTCAGAACCCCCTGCCTTTCCGGGCTGACTGGTAAGGTTAGAACTAGCAACAATTTCTGATGCCTTTTCATTAATGTCAGAATTTGAAACAGCGTTCTCCTTGTTGAACACATCATTTTCATGACTATTTCCTGACTCATTAGTGCCCTTCCTTACTGAACTGGAGATATCACCTTGATGACTACTAACTGATTGAGACTGGCCTACGTCAGCAGATTTTTGCAAATTTTCTGAAGGTTGAATCTCTGACTCTATTCTGCCAGCAGGCTTGTCCAAGCCAGGTTGAATATTATCAGAGCTATCTGCCAAATCATCAACTCTTTTCACTTGATCTGACTGATTAGCATCTTTATACAGACCTTCAGAACTTGATAATCCTCCGACTTTCTCTTGGACCTTTGTCTTGGACTCTGAAGATACATTAGGTATCTTACCCAGAAGTCCATCCAATTTTACGTTTGCGCTTTCAGCATGCAAAATCCCAGATACTGCAGTCATTAGCTTTCCTCGCACATCTTCAGGAACAGCATCTTGCAGAGCTTTCACAAGTGTCTCTCCTTGACCAACAGCAGTCAACACCTAGACGTAAAGACCAGAGAATCATCAAAATAAGATCAAGGAACACAATGGCATGGCAGTGAATTCATGTCCCAAAGCACTTTTACCCGAACAAGTTTTCTGTATGAGATTCAAAATGTGAGAAAAAAAAAAAGAAAGAAAAAACACTAAGATAATTGTATGAAAATGCAAAATATATAATCTGACAGTTCACCTAATTTGAAGAAGATTGCGACACAAAAGGTCTGCCAGTGAAATTATTCTTCATTTTTTTGTCTCAAAAAATAGGCTCTCTTTGCAGACAGATTTAAAATAGGCATACAATGTATCAAGGGCAAAGAGTTTTGGCCTTGCACCTATTGAAAATCAATTCCTTATGGTGCATTTAGCACGCTGTCTTGTATTGCATTAAGGTATATAAAGTTCTCAAAAAAAAAAAAAGGTAAAAGTTGTAATGCAATATCATATTTGGTGCAATATGGACTGTAATATATGTAATAATTTTTAAATCATTATTTATATTACTATTAATTTTAAATTAATATTATTCAAATTTATTTATATTTAAGTATTTATTATTAGTTATATTAAATTATTTAAAAATAATTAGTTTTTATCTATTAATTATTGTATTATATTAAATAATGTAATATTATCTTATATTTTTATTTTTATATATTATCTAAGTATTTATTATTAGTTACTAAATTATTGAATAATAATCAATTTTTATAATATAATTAAATAATACATTATTTAGTTATATTTTTAATATAATTAAAATAAAAACAATTATTGAATAATAAATATACATTTATTAATTTATATTAATAATTATAATGTAAAAATAAAATAAAATAAAATAAAAATTTGTTTTTATTTATTATTATAACAAATTAAAAAGAAAAATCAAATGCAGCAATTTGCTGCAACCAAATATGAGGCTGCATTACATAATGCAATGCAGCCTCATGTTATGAGGGTACCAAACACACCCTATGTGCACTAAGAGATAGAAGTGGAATCAAAGAGTTATAAGTACCTGAAATAAAACCAAAATGATTTTATTTTTTATTTTTCATATCAACATCCCTTTTCTTGTCTTTTTTATTTTTTATTATTATTATTATTTTCTGTTTACATTAAAGAGAGAAATGATTTGGATCACAACAATGCTCTGCTGCGCACATAAATCATATAGACATGACAATGAAGACAGAAAATATGATACCTACAGTTAAAAAAAAATTATAGCTAAGGCCATCACGGTGCATATCAAATCAAAAAATTGCAAATTCAAGCATTACCTTCCTCTTTTGCTCTTCTGTCAGAGTACTAGGTACAGTTACATCAAGCATATTCAAAACCACTTGTGTCGTCTGTACCACTTGACCTCTTTCACCGTCATCTGGACTGGCTCCCCCCTCTTCGACCAAATCTGCGTCAACAGATTGAGCCTGCTGCAATGCAACATCTTGCGATCCCTTATGATCAAGTTCCAAATTTCTATGTGACTCTTGTCCAGATCTTAGATGGAAGTGAGCTTCAGAATAGCTATCTTCCAGAATCTGCTTTGAAGCCTCAACAGGATACCCATTCAGAGTATTTGTCTGAACAAGATCAACAAGCTTATTAACTTTGACCCTCTTATCTGTCTCTCTACCTTCAACAAGAGCCAAGCTTCCTGAAGGGTTGATGGTCACATCCACATCTTTTAGAAGAGGATGACGACCCTTCAGAAGTCCAAGCTCCACTGCCAAGAGCCACTGCATACACAACATACATATCACTCAAATTATCACTTTTTGCTACAATATTTGGCTAGCTGTATATTGAAGGGAATACAAGGAAAAGAGTATAATTCAAAGAGTATGTGATTATTTTGGAATTCACCAAGCATGTATAAGGAATACACAAAAGTGCATTTTCATCCCCTCAATTTATTACAGAAAGTCACTGTATTCAATGAAAACTAAAGATGTTCTTATACAGTTACACTTGTTAATGGACGTGAGGAAAAACTATTCCAAAAGATCTAATGTTTAAGAGGAAATGACAGACAATTTCTGATGTCACTTTCTTAATCACCATTTACTTTTGATTGACAAATGAGTTAGATTAATCCAAAAATCAACTTCTGCAGCCAAAGAAAAGAAGTAATTACCTCAATGACTAGATTCTGGCACCAAGATTCAGCAGCTCTACCACCACCTATAACACTAGATGGCAAACAAGAACACAAGAGCAGGCTTGTAAATGGATTTTCTGCTATCGAACTGCGTGGTATAGAGAATGGCGGCACTGCACCAGCATCATTCTGAGAAATATTACAGGATTTTAATTATTTAGCTTTTCATCATGAGGGGACTACTTTAATGATAAACCTAATAGCAGTAGAATGGGATGGCCAATAGATGTTATCGCCTACAGACAAACAAGCCAATCTTGAACAAACTATTACTAGCTTGACTAAGTTCCTTGTTTTTAGAAGGTCCAGCCACCTGAGACTGGCAAGGTAAAGTACTTCATGTATGAGTATCCTTTATATATAGGGTTTTTTGCAACTCCTTGAGAAAAATCCAGGATATATATGTTCCATTGAACAATTACAAGGCATTACCAGAACATTGTCTAGATTCCTTTTGTAAAAATAAAATAGAAAAGAAAGAGGAGGTGGTGACTGAAAAAAAAGACAGGTTCTGTGCAAAATCAGAAGCAAGATTAACATCAAAACACAAAATATGCACCTGTATAAAGAGAACAGGAATCTTTATGTTTCCAACTACACCCCGAGTGCTGGATTTTGAATAGAAGTCTTCTATGGCCTCAAAGCCATATGATACCATAGATATTGCTTTTTCAAAATCACGAACAGATTTTGCCGATAAAGCCTTTTCTACATCAAATCCTTTTGCTCTGCCTTTAAACAATTCCTGGAGAACCAATTCACCATAAGTTGCAAACATCAAGATATGAATTCTATGAATCATGGGTGGACAACAGAAGTTAGAAAAGCACATAAAAGTTTCAGTTCCTACAATGAAGATATGAAACATTTGCATCTAAAAAGTACTCTGAAGCAATTGTCAACCTTGTTAGATCGCAGAATATCTATTAATCCATTAGCAAGCTTCTCATCCAGGGCAATATGATGAGGAGAGGACCTTGTAGCCTCCTCTAAGTCAAAAGGATTGTCTATGCAAGTGACAGCTGTCAGAGGTGTCCTCTCTCCAACTTCTGCCAAATATTTTGTTAACATGTTTGCACCATATCCCCAGCCAACGCTCATCAGTGTTGTCCATGGCCTTGCCTTCCTGATGAACTGTATAGCAGTGCAGATATCATCGCTGTCAGCAGCTGTAAATAACCTACATAATGAAGTAATTAAGAAGCCCTACCATCAGACGGGTTTTGCAATAATCTTTTAATAAGAGCCTGGAGAAAATTACTAGTCATCTAGATATTGAGAATGAAATGCTTTTAATTTTTCTCTTCTTATTTCACATACATAAAAGCAAATCGATTTTTTTTCCCCTTTCTCATTTTCTAACAACATACAAGTGGTAATTCCAAAAAAAAAAAAAAAAAACAACAACAACATACAAGTGGAAGACACAAAAAGTTGTCCCCTCTCTCTCTCTCACTCAGTCACACACACAATTGGAGGGTAAAACAAACAAATAAGAAAAAAATTAGTTGAGTCTACTGCAGCCCATGAATTGTCAACTTTCTACCTCTGTCCTACTAGTCTTACCCAAAAACTCCCTCACTCCAATTCACACACTAGCAGTCCCATCCAATCAATCCAAAACACTATTATGCAAAATAACAACAAAAACCTTGGCTATTGGCAAAGAGCATTCTGCCCCTGTTCCTATAATCAATTCAAGCATGACCACTTATTCTCTTGTCAAATTCTCACATCTACTCCACGCAACACAATAACCAATGTCTTATTCAATCAAAAGTTGCTTGCTAATCCACAAGTGTTAGTCTCTTCTCATCATATTGCTATCCAGTTTATATAGAAAATAAACAAATAAATAAAACAAACTCAGAAAAAAGAAAATGACTACTCTTTTCGACACAACCACCTAATTGTATCAAAACATCCAAGGTCACAATATTGCATCATCAAAAACTTGAATTGCTTAATTGCATACCGAGAAGTGGTAAGGGGAGAGCCACCGCAACCTCTAGGATTCATAACCACAGGAAAGAAACCGCGCCCGAGAGCTTCACAAGCAAACAACCTTATCCTCTTCTCGATACTCCCCTCTGCAGTTCCCGGAACCAACAACAGAGTGGTATCCAATCCGTGCTCCTCGTGCAAGTCCAAATTGGCAGGCCAATCCAAGGAAATGACACCACCATCCTCGGTATTGACACACACTCTTTGGTACTCCAATTTCCCCTCCATCTCACTCTCAGTCTCTCCACCGTCTCTCACGGCACCAGTCCTCGCCTGAATCCTGCCGCTATTCAATCTCACAAAATGCCTGTCTTCCTTGACAAGCTTCTCATTCACGTCCTCCAACAAGTCGCTGCCCTCAAAAGATATAGATGGGCAACGAAGAAGCACAAAGCGGTTAAAGGCGGTGGGAGAGGTGAATAATACCCAGTTGACGATGCAAGAGATTTGGTGGCGGTCGGGCTTAATGGGGGAGAAGCGGGAGGCGTAGAGGGCGAGGCCGGAGAAGAGACCCAAAGCGGGGCCAAGGGCATCGACGGAGTTGGGGGAGGGGAGCTGGGAGAGCAAGGAGTGGAAGAGGTTGTCGAAAGGGAAATTGAAATTGAAGTCGCTGCGGATGGAGAATTTGAGACGGTGTCGTTTTCGGTACTGGCGGAATCGGCGGAAGCAGACTGAGGTTTTGGTGAAGAAGGTTAAGGTGGGGGTGGTGGCGTGAGGGGGTGCAAGGCGGATCCTAGGGGCGGGGTTAGCGGAGAGGTGGTTCATGGCGAAGGGGATTGGGTTTAGAGAAATGATTTTGCATGGAGATTACAGACAACAATGAAAGAAAGGTTTGCTTTTATTTCTGGAAAGAGCGAAATTTGAAAATGAAATGGAAAGAAGAGGACAAGAGGAGAGAAGAATTGATGGATGGCGATTGCCAAGAGGGATGACTGATGATCGTTTTTACCCGCGAATTGAGAAGCATTTGGCTTCGGTTCGTTGCGGATGGATCCCACCGCAACCCCAAAGGGACCCATCCAACTTGAAAATTCAGCCGTTAAATTCTGGTGACTAGTGGGTCGGGTTGATGCCCTCGCCTGTATTATACAATTGGGCCTCCAATCAATCGGCCCATGATAAGAAATGAAGCTTTTGAATGAAGTTACTCGCGGCCTCAAGTAAGCTACTTTGTTATCTATATATATAACATATATTGTGTTCAATAAAAAATTATATTTGAGGCTGGTTTCCTTACGTGGGTGTAAGATTAAAAAGTAATGATAGACATTTTAAATTTTTATTTAAAATTTTTTCTCAAATAATATGTCATTCATTGATTGGTTGATAGTTCAAGATCCAAGTGAATTAAGGGTGCGTTTGGTATACGTATTGTATTATGTTGTATTGCATTATTTTAATGATGATGTATTATATTATGTTGTATTGCATTAACATTGTATTATAATAATAGTGTACAATATTTGGTACTACACTGTACTATAATAATTTTTTTGATTAATTTAAATTAAATATTATATTATATTAATATATTTAAATTATATTAATATTTTATATTAATTATTGTAACTTAATTAAATAATGTAATGCTATAGTGTATTTTTATATACTATTTAAGTATTTATTATTAATTATATTAATTATAATTTATTAATAAATTATAATGTAAAAATAAAAATAAAAATTAATATTATATTATATTAAAGTTTTATTTATTACTATTATTATAAAATTAAAAAAATGGGAAGCTACTGACTTTTAAAACACAAAAGTCAGTAATACAGCCTAATCACGAGGGGGGGCGCGGGTTTTGATAACGCGGCAAAAGGTGCATTTTAATGTTGCTCAATGCAATCAATTTGATCACCAAACTCATGTACATTTTAACTAATGTTGGGCCCATAAGATAATACAATACAATACCACGTGCCAAACATACCCTAAATGCATTATTTTCACTAATTAATTAATGAATATCACATCATTTGAAATAATTTTTTGAGATAAATAAATTTAAAATGTATAGCACTACTCAAAATTAAAATACATGCATCCGTTAATGGTCATTGCATTGTTAGATTTAGTAATTAATATTAATAATATATATATATTTTTTATCTTTTTGTTCTTTGGTAATAAAATTTGAAGACTCGAGAAGATTCATACGTGATAGACCCGCGCCTGTGTCTCCGATTGCATTGTGAAGAACAGGACAAGAAACAGAGCCTATTTTGACTTACGATCTTTTCATTGATCGGGAGACACGGTGCACATCTTGGGAGGTGCGACTTCAGGGGCAAATTTGTTTACTTTGTTGACATTTTATGTTAACTATTACTTGATTATTATTTTCAAAGGGGATGTTAATTAATCTCGAAACCAAAGTTGTTCAATTAATTAATCGTTTCTGCCTTTGGATACCACAAAACGATTGCCTCAGATCAGCTATCTAAATAATGCACAGTGAAAAAATGTTATTATATACGTGGCATGTAGTCTTTCGTAAAGGCACCATGCGAAATACCAGGTGATCATAGATCCGCGTCCAGCTTTTACAGGGCAGGTTATAGATTTTATGCCGTATCCGGAACAAAATCCGAGAGTAGATTATCACAATCCAATTGAAAAAAATAATTGTAAATGACCGAATCATTCGCAATTTAGAATTTAGTCAATTAAATTGAAAGAGAAAAGGATCAGTAGAGCGGCGGATGACGAGGCTAAACATTGTATGTTTTGCTTTGTGCACTACAAGCACATGCATGGATACCTCGATATTCATGCCATGATTTGGACTTCATTCGCTTAAGCACATGCACCTCTTCCTGAATCCTCATTTTGGCCCCATAACCTAATCGCTTGTCTCGTCTTTTTAAATTTCCTGTAACGAAGGCTTTCCACATTGAGGTAGAACCGATTTCCTTTCAATATTAATAATGATGGTAATACTTCTCTCCAACTTTAAGTAAAAATTGACATTCAAACTATATTGTAATGGAAAATGAGATTCTTCCCACGTTAAGCACCACAATAAGCACCAAACGGTGCGTTTTGGGCATAGTATAAAATGAGCCAACTCACGTGATACACACATAGCCACCAGTAAACACGCGCAGTAGATCTCACGCGACACACACTTTTTCTCCATTTGCTCTCACAAAAATCTCACTATTTCTCTCGCCGTGTCTCTCTTTGATCTCCATTCTCAAACTTTCTCAGGCAGTGGTGCTCGGCGTTGGTCTCTGGCCGTGGGTTTCTGGCTGTGGGTCTCCGGCCGTGGGTCTCTCACCGTTGGTCTCTCACTGTGGGTATGCTCTCTCTCTTCTCTATCGTCTCTATTCTCAAATTTTCTCAGGCAGTGGTGCTCGGCGTTGGTCTCTGACCGTGGGTCTCTCGCCGTTGGTCTCTCACCGTGGGTCTGCTCTCTCTCTTCTCTACCGTCTCTGTTCTTTCGAATTGTATAGGTAATGAAAAAATTCCGTGAGTTGATTTTTAAATTTTGAAAATCCAGTTAATATTGTGAGCTTAATTACACTTGGATTGATGTTGTAGTCGAATTGTATAGGTAATGGCAAATTTCCGTGAGTTGATTTTTAATTTTTGAAAATCCAGTTGATATTGTGAGCAAATGAGACAATTATTTTCAATAGTCTTAAGAGATGGCCTTGTGCTGGAGATGAGATTTTGATAGCCTTAGAAGATGGTCTTGTGCTGGAGATGGCATTTTGATAGTTATTTACATGCAGTTTCTTGGCTACAATTGGCAATCCGTTATATCCTTTGAACTTGACTACTACAAATATTCCAACTGATGGGTGAGTTGATTATTCTTGTGTTCCTCTTAGACATTTTTTAAATGATTGGCAAACAGACCATATTTTTCTTCTTTTTGTTTTCTTTGTAATTGAAATTGAATAATTTTATTTGAGCTGAATGAAATTAGTGTAGACTTTTTGTTGTACTTTTGAGATGAATACAGTAAGATGTTAACATTTTTTTTTTTGTCTTTGCCTGGGTGAAGTTGAATTGGTGGTCATTAGCATAAAGATGCAATTGGTAATTTTGAAGTTGGTTCAGTAAGCTGGTTTTTAATATATTGACTTACCATTTTTTCTTTCTGGAAGGAATCTGGGTTGTTGTGTATATTGAACAGAATTTGTTCAATCATTATGTCTTCAAGCACAAGCGAAATGCAAACACAACTAAAAGCTTGTGATAAATGCTGCAACAACAATAAGGTCTTGTGAACTTCACGTACAAAAGATAATCCGAATCGTAGGTTTTGGAAGTGCAAAGGATGTGGGGCTTTTGAATGGGATGATGATTGGAAGAGCAGTGAATGTACTGATTTTAGAGGGATGGAAGATCGTATTATAAAGCAGAATAAAATTGACATGTTGTTAGCAGAAGTCCGCAATTTGGGCCATCAAATCGAATGCTTATCTCTTAAATTTCAGTTGCTTGAGCAAGAACTTCAACGAAGACAACAACCAAGTGTTCTTGTAACATACATCCCGCAAATAATGATAACTCTTTTAATATGTATTATATTTAAGTTGTGTAATTAATTAATGTATTGTTATTTTTCTTTTTCTTTTTTTGCGAATTGTATCATGAATACTTCAATGGATGTAAATAAAAACTAATGTTTCTGTAAAGGGCAAGAAAGATTATGCTTATGATTGTCTCTGTCATTTTAATTTGCCTTATCATTTGCATCTTTCTGTCATTTGATCCCCATAACTAGTTTGTAAGGGAATTGTTCCATGCTTTTTCACAAAATATAGATAATTGCTGCACATTAAAAACACATTTATTATTTAGGAAATAATTAAAGAATAACATATCTGCAATTACAGAGGATCAATTCCAATAGCATACAATTAAAAAATAACATAATATCATTTATCCCTCCACTATTTCAGTAGCACACAATCAAAAAATAACAGATTTGCAGCATCTCCCTCAATTCCAATAGCATACAATTAAAAAATAACATAATATCATTTATCCCTCCACCATTTCAGTAGCACACAATCAAAAAATAACAGATTTGCAGCATCTCCCTCAATTCCAATAGCATACAATTAAAAAATAACATAATATCATTTATCCCTCCACCATTTCAGTAGCACACAATCAAAAAATAACAGATTTGCAGCATCTCCCTCAATTCCAATAGCATACAATTAAAAAATATCAGAATATCATATATCCTCTCACCATTCCAGTAGCACACAATTAAAGAATAACACATGCAGCATATCCCTCCACCATTCCACCAGCATTTAATTCAAAAATAAAACATGCAGCATATCCCTCCACCATTCCACCAGCATTTAATTCAAAAATAAAACATGCAGCATATCCCTCCACCATTCCACCAACATATAATTCAAAAATAACACATGCAACATATCCCTCCACCATTCCAATCCAATAGCACACGGCCAAAACAATGCTATTCTACGAAATCACTTCAAAACTCCTTATCAACTTCATATTCATTATCTTGCTGAAAGAGTAGCTGCTGAAAATGTCCATGCGACTGGAATTGTGGTTCCTATTAAAAAAAATTAAATATTTTTTTATAATAAAAGAAAATAAAGTAGATAAGATGAATAAATTCATAACATATACTATGAAAAACTTACATTACAATAGTCCATAACTCCATGTGGGTACATATTCATATCAACACAACTTCCTTCATGATTTTGAAATGCCTATAGAGGATCAATAATATATTAGAAAAATGTCTATGATTAAGTAATAAAAATCAACGACATGCATATGAATTCCATAAAACCTACTGTAACAACATTGTTCTCATTTGAACATACATTTGAACATAATTTATCTCATAAATTTTTTAACTTTAATTAAATTGAAAATACATTTTAAAAGTACCTTTGCATTAGAACGTGAGGAATTCATTTTAGATTTTGAAAATTTATTAGATTTTTTTCTTTGACAAGGTGGCCGACCTTTACGACGCCGAGCTACTGGATCTCTAACTGTTTCTACTTCCACACTACAACTTCCTTGGCCTGTAACAATAGTTACTTCATTATCTCCGCAAGGAATTGCCTTTGATAAATCCTCCCGTACATTCTCAATCCAATTGAAAACAAGATTAGAGCTTTCAATCTTATGTGCAGCCATATTCGCAACCTCCGCGAAAGTAGCACACATTTTCTCATATCGTTTTTGCTCATCCGTACAGCTATGAAGCTCATAACTCGCTTTCACTCTACTATGGCATCTCCACACATCTTTTCTCCATCTTCGTAAAATATACTTTTCTGGAAGTACTTCCTTGTCATTGCGGATCATGATTGTAATGGCATGCCTACAAAGAATACCTCTAAATTGGAACCTTGAGCAGCTGCAACGTATTTCACAATTTTCTTTTTCAAAATATACTTCAAAAAAGGTTCTCTTTTTACCCTCTCCAACTTTGACATCCTCTCTAACTATATATTCACAACCCATAGAATTGACAAATTCGCAATACATTTTCCCAATCAATTCTTGCTGAAATTCTTGAAATTTTGAAATAGTGTACACATCTCGGACTTGCCTCTCCATTGCATAAGATGTTACACATGGCATTTGTTGGGAAAGACACCTGACATCTTCTTCAACTTCCTTCTGAACTTTATTCTTCAACGCACAACTGTATTGCTCTACAAACTGCTTCAAAGTAGTCTTTGAGTTAACATAACCATAAAAAAATGCATTCATACTTTCACTGCGTTGAGTAGATGACATTCCTGCCCAAAAAGTATTGTTTAGATAACAAGGCACCCAATGATGCCTCTCATCATATAAGCCTCGTAACCATTCGTTATCCCCCAAATCATATTCTATAATCATGTGGTGCCAAGTTTCTTCAAATTTTGCAGCACTCTGGGAATCATAAACAGCACAATGCAAGACATTACTTATGTTACGATATTCTTTATAACCCCCTAGCTTCTCTGGAATTTTCTTCATTATATGCCATAAACACCACCGATGTCGAGTATTGGGGAAGACATTCTGAATTGCAACTTTCATTGCCCTGTCTTGATCTGTAATGATTCCATTGGGAGCTGAATTAGACATGCAGGATAGCCATGTTCGAAATAACCACGTGAATGTCTCAATATCTTCGTGTGAAATTAATCCACACCCAAACAAAATAGAATGCCCATGATGATTAACTCCTACAAATGGAGCGAACGGCATATCATACTTATTTGTAATATACGTGGTGTCAAATGTAACAACGTCTCCAAACTCCTTGTACGCTTCCCTATTTCTTGGCTCGGCCCAAAAAACATTTTTTAATCGTCCCTCATCATCCACTTGCATAATAAAGTAAAACCTATTATCTTCTGCTTGCACTTTCATAAAATAGTTTTGAAGAGCAGCAGCATCTCCATCTCCAAGCCGTAATCTTCTTTCTTTCTGAACATGATTTCTACAATCTCTTTCTATGAATGTCACATTTTCATGACCGCCAGCCTCAATAACAAGTGATTGATAATTTTTACACAATCTGATTCCTGCTCGATCATTCACATCAAGCTTCTTTTTGCATATGTATTGAGGCTACGATTGCACCGAAAATACTTGGATTTGGTTGGAGTTAACAGCACATGGTTGTGTTCAAGATTTAAGCTTCGAATTGTCCACTTTCCATCATCCCCTAAACCAGCTCCCAATCTAGCATTGCAGCCTGTTTTTGCATTAGGTTGGGGCTTTAAAATATTCACAGATTTGCTTCTTGTTTCACCACTTCTCCCACAAGCAAAAGTCACATTTCTAAGAATCCCATCACTATCCTTTCTACTAGTTCTCCTCAAAACCGGAAACCCTTTTCTTTTACCGTACTCTTTGAAGTAAATAAACAAATCGACATCACTATCAAATGACATCCCAATTATTGGCTCATTATCCTCCTCATTTTTCTCCAACTCTTCAACTTCGATGTCCTTTTCCATATTATTTATTTCTACAAAATTAAAATAATTCACATTGACAAAATGAAAGTAACAAAATACAAATAATTCAGCACAACCTTACAAAACTGAACTAACTAATGATGCAAATTGTGAACACAAATTTAATATATACCAGCTGAATTTGCAGCATATATTTATTTATTTCGTGCTTACTATTAACTTTGTAATAGACAATTAAACAAATAAGTATGGAATAATTTATGGCAGTGTAAATTACTAGCTGAATCTGCAGTATATACTAGATAAATGCCAATCACTGTCTTGATTTTTTATTTTTTCATTTCATTAAGTAATTTGTTTAACTTAATTTAAATTAAAATAATGGGTTGCAAATTGAAATTTAAGTGAAATGGGCTGCTGCCATTTCCTGCCTTGAGTTGATAGAAAGGTGCTTACGGTCTACAACATATGATGCGGGTTTTTGCCCATGCCTTTTTGTTTATAGAGATCGACTAGACAAGTTTTTTACAAGACAATGCGTCATTGGAGAGGATGAAATGGTTTAGGCTCCTAGGGGCTGCATTCTTTTTTTTTCTTTTTCAATGAAATTAAAAAAAAAGTATATCCTGGATTGCAATTAGTGCGTCTACGATTTAACTAGTCATCTTGAACAAAGATTCTATAACTCCTAATCTGTAGCATATACGCATCCAATGCATACCTGCAGAAATTGATTGCCGCAATCGACGATGAGTGAAGTCAGTCACCAAGATGCAACTCAATTCTTCACACAGCTAAGAGGATGATATACCGTGAGAGAGCCGACGGATTTCGCACCGTGAGGAACAGTCCACAAGTAAAACAGAAAATGCCTTAGGAGAATTAGTTGTTCAGATTTCTAGCTTGAATGAGGAGTGAGTTTGGTGTGAATGAGAGTGAGAGTGATGCGTGCGTGAGATGCGCGTGTAATGTGTTTGTTTGTTCAAACAGTGACCTTTTATATTGCACACAAAACGCACCGTTCGGGACTCACTGTGGTGCTTATTGTGTGCTGAATATCGGTGCTGATATTGTAATATAATTATTTAAGAAAGTCTCGACGAATTTATGATTGTAAGTATCAATAGTGCTTTGATTGTAATATGTCAAAAAAAAATTCCTTTAATGAAAGGTTGAATACAAAATTTCAAGCGGATCATGTCTATCGAGCTATGCATAGCCTCCTGCTAACGATAGGATTCTGCTCCCAATTTAAAATCAAATTGCATGAATCCAATCCACAACAACAATCTCCTGTTCATTTGATTTTGACAAAACCTGCATGCGTGTTTTTATTTCGGGGCCCCTTTATTTTTGAATTTCTTTTAGATTTTGTCTTAATAAAGACATTACGAATCTCAATAAATACACCTCCTTAATTGACACATTCTCTCTAATAGAGATTCCCAAATTTTTGTTTTCATTTTATTATTTGGAAAAGTGGACGCACTATGTACGAGACCCCTTATATATTGTATCCTTAGATCCATAACGTTTGAATTATGGGTGTGCTAAAAGATAATGATAATGGTGATGGGGAGCGTAACGCCGATACAAGCAGAGATTTGGCATTATGGGTATAATTAGAAAATACTTTATCCTTGATCACGTTCGATCGGCATCTAATGTCTATATTTGTTATTATTGTCAGCTTCCAATCAATCTATGATCTTTAATTATTCTTTTTGTTCCAATCATCTGGATGAATGGCACTTGAAAACAATTGTCTAATATGTTTCGTAGCGCGGCGTTCCTTTGGGAGGGATGCATTCAACGCTCTCGGAAGTATGCTATTATTAAAAATATTTATACGATCACAGTTATGTTTTGATCAATGTATTGGTCCGATGAATTCAGTGCATAACGACACGTCAATCCTCAAAAGAAAATTTCATTATTGGTTCTTTTTTTTTTGGATAAACTCGTTATTCATAAATCACACAAAACTAATTAAACAACATTCAAGTCGTCTACTGTTACAAATTTACATTCATTTTAAACTATGATTGTTATAATTTCATTTAAAAGTGCGTTATCTGGAAATATGTGATTCACATTTCCGCATCAATAACGAATAAATCTGAATCTTTTAATGTATGAAATGTGAATAACTCTATGTTATAGACAAGGCCTTATCTATAAAAGAAAATTGTGTCTGTAACTTTGTAAAAGGATTTCTTTGTATTTGGCCCTCCAAATTAATTTCATCTTTTGGCCTCCCAATGTAAAAACTCTAGTTTCTCCTCTCAGAATTTGAAAGCTTTCTTAGAGAAAAACTTTCGGTAAGTAAATAAGTTTGTTATAAGCAGTTAACAGAAGTAAAATGATAAAGAAAAAAAAATTCTAGCCGTACATAAAAAATATATAGTAGTGTTTCTTTTTTAAACATTAAATTACAATCCAATGATATCACGAATAAAAAATTTCAAGATTAGTGGTGGAACAAGAATTTAGTTTGAGAGGGCATATATAAATAATGGAGAAATCATAAACTCATGTAAGCGACTATTATGAAAGTAATTTAATAGCCAACTAACATCGGTAACTACATTTACACTAAATTAGAAATAATAATATTACATTGCTGCATAATGTTTTCATGAAAATCGACTGTTGCGTTGTTAATGGTTAATTTTCGAGGCCTAAAACAGAATGTCGCATGTCTAAGGAGAAAAGTCAGGAATCCTCATCATAGGGGAAGTCCATCTCATTTGTTCCTTAACATCTTAAAGTCCCCTAGGGCAGTAGAAAATATCCGAAGAGGAACAAGTAGGTGATGATTGACAGCGGAGACCATGAATTCAACCTAAGCCATACTGGGTTTTGGAGTTTCTCCTAAGCCAGCTTAGTTTTTCCTAGGCTTGATATGACAAGGCTTCCACTACATTTCACCAACTCGATTAACCTATAGACTAATGGGTTTGTTCCAACTAATCATCCTCCTCTCCAAATAAACTCTAAATAGTCTCCTGCTAGAGAAAGGTACAATGTCTAAATTGGTCGTTCCAAGGAGACTAGTAGACATGCCTAGCCCCTAAAAAATCAAAGAGTATAAAAATTCAATGAGGTACCTAAAATTCATCAAGGGAATGCCACTTTTCAAGTAACTTCAGTCCTTAACAAACTCAAAGAGACCAACAATCAAAAGAGTATGGGTGTATAGCTATATGGAAAATATTACAGGGGCTCCAATATTTGAATAGAACATACATGTATCATTTTACCCTAATTGAAGAGGAGTAGGACCAATAAGTCTCCCATGTGGACTCAAAGACGTCCTCAGGGGCACCTCGGTTAGATCAAGTTTATAAGTAAAAAGGATCTTCTTCCTCATTCTCATCTTCTTAATTTCAGTTGTTACCTATTTACTAAAAGATTCTCATTACTTTCTCCACCATAATTTGACTGTCGGAGTACCGTTTTAGCTCCTAATTTGGCTCCTAATTAGAATGACACACCCTAATTTGACACACAAAAGATAATCGTCTCAAACATTTTAGCTCGTCAACAATGGACTAAAACATATTTCATTTTTTTTGAGAATGAAATTGTACTAATTACTAAACATATAATAAAATTCACGTGGGAAGGTATGGGTGTGATTGAAGTTAATTTAATATGTCGACGTGGTTCACATATTTAAGACAAGCCGAGTCCATGTGTTGCTCACATGCATATGCTCACTCGCCGCCATGTGTCTTTATCGAAGTGTTCTGTTGTATTAAATGGAATGCCAAATCAATACGTTTAATCGACATATATTTCTAGTAGTTCTCGAGGATCAGAATTATTGATGCGACTTTAAATGTAACATGTTTTTTTATGTTGTCTCTAAGAATGTTATACAAAACATATTGTTTTGGAAATTAAAAAAAAAATATTATTCCTTATTTTTTATAAAAAAAAAAATTGAGGGGGAAAAAAATGATATGTAAAACACACGAATGCAAGGTTGCCAATAGTTTCTAAGAAGTTATACACAACAAATACAAACAAAAATAGAAAGTTTGTAATGTTGTGTCTACAATTTTTGGTTTTCCTTTTTTCTCCGGGATATACAAATTTTTTAAACGGCTTTGCGGCGATAAAACAAAGTTCTAACTTGCAATTTATTTCCAATATAAAAACCTAGAAATATACTTAAATGCTTGTCTTTGAAGAATCTTAGGAATAAAAAAAAAATAAAATTGGTTCAACATTATAATATTAATGTATATAGAGAATATATAGATTTTCGTATTTATGATTTGAATTAAAAATTTAGGGTAGTTACCACCGTTTGGTCTAAATTCTAGAAGAGGGAGCGCCCCATAATCTCTCTTTATCATCCCCTTATACTTAATTATTTTACATTCTCAAAATTTCTACAAGAAAAAAAGATTTAATAATAATTGGAACTAGAAAAAAAAAATGGTATACGTAACTGCAAAATGAATAAAAAAATAGACACTTTTTCAATAACCAGCACCTTTCCACATGTGTATCGCTATCAGTAACAAATCTGAACAAATAAAAAAGGATAATAAAGAAGAGTAGCATAAAAATAAAATCGGTTAGTTCACAAAGAGAGAGAGAGAGAGAGAGAGAGGAATCGATGACCAACAACTTTCCAGTTGGTACGTGAATGAGGACAAAATGTTGGCAAAAACCCCCTTATCAATTTCTCGTTTCATATTACTACTGTTCAGTTGTCTTTTTTTTTTATGCGGTTGATTGTTTAGTCACTTCAGGGCCGAGTTGTGGTGGTTAAATCCGCTTGTTGAAATTCAAAAGTTTTTTTAATCTCGTAATGTAAATTGGTTTCCCAACTTTTGTTTATATGAATTTTGTTTTGCGAGATTTTGCACTTTTTTTTTTTTTCACAATTTCTCTATTTTTTATTTTTATTTTTTTGTTTCTAAGTTACTTTTCTACTTAAAGAGTAAAACTCGTAATGATGAAGTTCATTAATTAAAAAAAAAAAAAAAGTCGACAATTTACCTCCTACGGTAAATAATAATAATATAATATTATTATGATTATTTTTGTAGATGAAATGAGTTTAAAAAGTGATGCGATTCGAAAAACTGTTGTTGAGAAAAAGTGTGATTCCGGTTAAAAGGAATTCAGCTTTACCTTCAACAATGAGTTGGCACGAAACGGTAGAAAAGAGCATCTGGTGGCATTGCCTTGCCTCGGTTCATGCCGCCGTTATCACGTTTCACAAAACACTGGGCCCCCCCATTTTGTAACAGCAACCTTTGCAAATTTCCCATTTCACCCCTCTCCCTCCCTTCTTTATATTCGAACCTTCGCTCTCCTTTCTCAGCCCCCAAACAAACACTCACATCTATTTCTCTCTCTCCCTCCCCCCCCCCATTTTCGAAATGGCAAAAGGTGGCAAGCTGATGAAGCTCAAGTCAGTTCTGAAGAAGCTCAACTCATTCAACAAACAAAACGGCAGCGGCGGAGGAAGCTGCAGGCCCGGCATGAGCTCCGCAGTGGCCGCCGCGGACGATTCCTCCGCCAACTACTCGGGTGATCTTCACCCCGTTTACGTGGGAAAGTCCCGGAGACGATACCTCGTCAGCTCAGACATCATCGACCACCCACTCTTCAAGGAGCTCGCCGAACGCTCCAGCGACTCGTCAGACGCCGTCCACGTGTCCTGCGAGGTCGTCTTGTTCGAGCACTTGCTTTGGATGCTCGAAAATGCCGATCCCCAGCCGGAGTCTTTAGATGAACTCGTTGAGTTCTACGCTTGTTAACTGCTCGCTCTCAAGCTCAAGGGCGCATGGTAATATTAAATTGGTGGCGTGGGGTGGGGTGATTCTGTGAGGTCACCTGCGTGGTAAAAAAAAAAAAAGAAAATCGCTGTAAATGATGTAATTGTAATAATAATGATATGATTAGCGGTGTACTTATAGGTGATAAAAGATACATAGTAGAGAGTTGATGAACGGTGAGGAATTAACCCATGTATTTTTACACCGGCTAATCGCTAGGCCTGGTGAGAGACGGAGGGAGATCAAATCATTGATATATTGTTCTTATTTATTTATGTATTCATTGTTCTTTCTTTTTTCACATTAATTAAATTAATATAATTGTGTGTTCATTTTTTTAATGATTTTCCTTTAATTTGTTTTTTTAAACTGTTGTTCTTCAATAATTATTCTAACAGTGTTGCTTTAAGGTGATGTTGATACAGAGTCTTTATCTGAAACAAAAATTTACAAATATATATATATATATATATATTAAAAAAAAGTACATCAAATATTGGGCTCCCCCAAGTTTTACATTTGTCTTCCACAATGAGACAAGCTCTTTTTTCAAGTGAAGACTTTTGAAGAACAGTTTGTAAAGGAAATTTACCCCATATAATTTTCCTTTCTACAACCTGCAAGCTTATGTAAATCATATCAACTTAAAAGATTCCAAGATTTGGTATTTAGATGTAAGAAAAAACAACCTGAGATAACAATTAAATAGTAATTAATTTAAACAACAATGTAAATCAGTAATTAGAAACAACAAATAAAGAACATAAGAGAAAAGAAACCGAATCAGAATTATAAATCTGAGGCCTGCAAAAGACAGTTTTCTTAAAACAGATTTACCACCTCTTGTAGTGTTTAAGGTCTGCTGGTATCTGTTTCGCAAGATACAACAGGCACAAATTTTCAGTCAAACACAGACAGATAATTCCGGTGAACCACAACAACGGTAAACTCGATTAGAAAAAATAGACGAAGAAGGAGGGAAGAAAATAACAAGTGCTTTTAGTGTTGATTTAAGCGTTTCAAAAAATAAAAGAAGAGGTACCTTTTTATACTCATGTGAGGATGTAACAGTTGCTTTGCTTTGTATTGAATTTTCGAATTCAATGAGAAGTTAAAATGCTTCTCAACTTTACCTGTTAGTATGAAGATATACAAAATCTCCATGCAAGTGTCAATGCTTGGTTTTGATTGTAACGTGACATCAGTGACTTGAGATAAGACAAATTATTTTGTTGTGTACAACAGAAACAACAAATCTTTACCAAAATATTTTCGCAGTTGTGGGTGCAAATGGGGCCTCGGTTTAAAAACTACCTTATCAGCGATGTAGAATAAAAAAAAAAAAACACCAAATTCTATTATAAACAACTAAAGGGATTAGTGATAGAGAAAATATGAAAATGGCGAATTTTTTGCAGAAAAGTTAAACGCAAGGGTAGCTGAAAAGAGTGCGACGCGGACGGACAGCAAGAAGTCAACAAACTGTGGAAGAAACCAAATTAAACCCTAATCAGCAAACTTCAAAAGAGAGATTAGACTAATTACGAAATTGATTTTATAATATTATTCTTGATTTATGTATGAATGACAAGTGTAATAGTTTAGAATACCAATGATTAGGTTGTTAGGGAGATTCTTCTTCAATTTTGAATAAGTCGTCGAGATATGCCTCCGCACACGCTTTAAACAATTGTTTATATACTTAGCTAAATTTTGCTTAATTTTGTTGTTGGTTAGGCGCAACTTTTTATAAGTGGAGGACACGAAGTTTTGTCAATGCAAGCATTAGCACTACCTGCAACGCGGTTACGCGGTGCCAATCCTGCCAATATGGCCACCCGTAAAGCTCTGCTGCTCTCCTTTTGCACACCACCCTGGACCTGGAGGGTGATTGTTTTCTTTTAATTATAACGACTAATGGTCCTTTAATGTAAAAATAAATTCTTGATCTTTATTTAATCAATATGTTGTGTTAAATAATTTGAGACGTTGATTCAAATTGTCTATTTTAGTTTTACTGTACCTAAAGTCTGTATTGATTAGATATGACGATTGTATTTCATAATTAAGTGGAAGATATTTAAATGAGTCGAAACAAATCGATAAATAGTCAGGTGTTTAATTTTGGACGGTCTCTCAATTAAATTGAAGATCATAGGTCAGCATTTACATTCTAATTAATCTGAAATCATAATGTAACGGTTTGCAAAATTAATTTATTGGAAGTCAGAGCTTGCAAGACAGTCTTTTAATCAAAGTTTATGTGTATAGAGAACAGTAACAAATACATATATAACCTTGTAGTATTTGTAAAATTACATGAGCACGAAATTTAGAACTTCATTGAAGAATGACAAATAAATAAATTCAATATCAAAAACTCAACCAAAGAATTTTTTGGCGGAAATTTTATATCTTAAACGTACTAAAATTTGCTCTAAATTTCAAAAATTCTCAATTGGTAACGATATCCTCCTGTACTCGTACAGCTGTTATTGTTGATGTAACATCATACCATAAAAAAAATGCTCTAATTAGTACAAACGAAGAAATTAAGAAAATAAATGTACGACAAACGAATCATCAACAGTCTTAAAAATGAGCGGTCTACATAAATCCAAGAACCGAAAATTAAAAAAAAAAATTTTATCGGGCAAGACCAAACTAGCCTTGTGGTTTGATGTCGGGATCGAAGAAGACGAGCAAGCAAGCATCATAAAAGCCGCTTTTCGCGGCTTTTTTTTCTTTTTTGAGAGATAGCGCCCAATCAACTGACAACAGTTGCAGTCCTTGTCTTTTTTGTGAAAATTAATATTTACAAAAATAAACTAAATAAATTAAAAACATTAAATGAAGTCAGTCAAAAGTTGGGTACGGAGACCAGCCCACGTGGGAGTGGGTCGTGAAATCGGATTTTGGTTCATCTTAAACACTCGCCTCCTCGGCCTTCACCTCACGAGAGGCCATGTTACGCAGAGAATTTTTGTCCCCAATTTTGTATTCTTCTAATTTCTAGCTATTAATCATTTATCAAGATTTATATTCCAATATTAACTTTGTTGTTTCTTCATTTCTTATAGTAGCAATATGTACACATACTGCAGATTAATTCTCTCATTGGCTAACTTTTTGCGATGTTAAAAACACAAAAAGTTACCAATAAAGTTTTAGTTTTACTGGTAATGGAGTCCCTTTAAGTTGTCTGATTGGGTTTGCTCTTCAGTTCGAGTCGCAAAGAAATCGTATTTATTGAGAAAACACGTGCTTTCCGATTCGAGCGGAAACTTCTAGTCTAAATTGTGTTACGGGCTTAAAGATGCCTCTCACAATTAGGGCCCTCTCCTGTTAAGACAAAAAAAAAAAACACAAAAAATTATATATTAAGCTTTCTTTAACCGTAAATTTTAAATTTCATTTGGGTATTCATATCCATCTACAAAAGACAAAACTTTAAGAACTTAAATGTACTATCAAACTATTGTAGATATTATATTAGTGTTCGAATACACTTAGCTTAAGTCTAGCTTAATTCTGTGTTTGTTAAAATTCATGTGTCCGCACCTGATTTTTTTTTAATTTTTTTTTATAGTGCATGTACCTTCACTTATATGGAGAATTGGTACAAGAAAGAAAGACCCATATTGCTTTGTAGGAGGAGCTTAATGACAAAACAATATCATATCCCAAAGCTGAAGCAGAAACTGATGCAAATGAATGGAACCAAATGATGTAGAGGAATGGAAGCGAAGTTAAAATTTCCTCACAAGGCCCCCACCGCATATTTTGAGAAACTGCCACTTGCAAAGGACAAAATGTATACCGTGAGAAAGTAAGTGCTAGCTGTTGCTACCCAGCTGAAAGCTTGCAGGACTCTTCTCATAAGTCTCCATGCTGCCATGCAGTCAAATTTAACGACCCAAAAGATGAAAGTCCCAGAACTCAGAAGATAAAACTTGTTTTGATATCGAAAGAAAATGACTAATACAGTTCGCTTGTATGCAATGCACGAAGAAGCAGCTAGCTAGCCATGCATGCACAAGAACTTAAGATATCCAAACGATTATCAATAATTTCACTGAAGATTTTATCTAGCTCAAATGTCTTCATCGATGGTTCCATGAGTTTCTTTCACATAATTACACTGTTCAATTAATATATTATACCATATCCATTTTGAATCAACTTGGACTCAATATAATTGCTAACTCGGTAAATGTATCTAGCGTATCCAACTTTTGCACGATGCAAGTAATGAATAAATTATGTAATGATGTGATGAGCAAATTGCTTTAATTGTACGTCCCTTTTGAGAAAAATTGTATTTTTATGGGAAGTGCTCTAGCCTCTATAATCCAAGAATTTTAGCAGCAATGGATGGACATGACATGTGGTTTCGTTCAGGTTTATTCAAAGTTAGAAATTAATCAAAATTCCCACGTTCCCACCAAACAAAACAATGGGTTGGTTGCTTTTATTGGTTTGTATTCACTCTCTCTCTCTCACTCAAATTATACGAATAGAGCACACAGACATAAAGAGAAACTCAATACTCAATTTCCTTAAAAATTACAGATCATACAATCGTGTGCCTGTGTCAGAGAAGCATGCTAATTGAGTCAAGGAAAAGAAGGCGTAAGAAAGTTTTTGCATGTGAAGGAAAAATTGGACCGCTTTGACGTGGATCATGGTGATTAATATGAAGATGTGATGACATTTCTTTTTTATCATATATATAAATTGGCTGAGGATATATATTGGCCATGAGTTGGGACCTTTGACATTAGGGGCACACCTGTACGTAGACCATTACCCTAGCTAGAAGGCAGCCCGATGTTGTTAGGCTAGCGTGTGTGTGTGTGACAGTGTGAGTTGGGACCTTTGAAATTTGGGGCACACCTGTACGTAGACCATTACCACGTGTGTGTGTTGCACATGTGCGCGCACACGTGTGCGTGCGTGTCTCTTAACATTGAGTGTCTTGTTTAAATTAGGTCAAAATACAAAATATTTATCATTGATACATATGATTATTAATATTTTATTATTTACAATTAGGATGTTTACGCTACACATTTTTATTATTAATTTGATATTAAAATAAATAATACAAAATTTATATTTTAAAATGACGCGGTACGTGACATAATAATAGCATGAATTGTCATGCTTTAAGTTATTATTACCTTATAATCTTACAACCACATGGTAGATTATGGTGAATTGCATGAAGCCACGTGATGTTTTGCTAAAATGATAAAGCTAACAATGTGTTTTGTAGTTATAATGATAAAACAAGTTTAGATAGTAAAAAAATTTCACTTATATTGTGCAGCTTAATTATGAAATGCTTTTTATTTTGTTTAATTATACTAATTATTAGTTGATTATAAAACTAAAAACATATAAAATATACAACTTGCCAATTTTTGCGACGTGCTTTTAAAGTTTAATGGTTCAAACTTCAAACTTCAAAGTTTGCATTTATTTATTTATTTCATGTTTATTCATTATGTGGGTAAGGTTGTCGTGTTTTGAAAGTGTAAAGCTTACGCGGTCATTTTCTTGAAACTTTGGGGTAGATGGATAATATGCCCGAAATTATGTTATTGGACCTAAAACGAGCACAGGCAGAATCGCAGAGTAACGCAGCGATGGTCCATGACTGGCTATTGCCAAAAAGGACCCAACCAGTCTACTACAAGAGCAGGCCCAGCTCAGTTGCTTTTCTGGACTATAAATCAGCATTTTAACTCGCCCGGTCCATGCTACAAAATGATTTTCTCCTGAAATTTTTAGTCAATTTTTAATGGATTATGATTTTCTCCTTTTTTTTTTTCCATTCTCTTTATCTCTCATAATATTTTAAGTATATTTGAAAAAGCAGGTCTCTTCTAGTATTCCAAACTCTGTTGAAAAAAACCATTTAATTGTAAATAAAGTAAAACAAGCTAGTTTGATTGTCAACATCAAAATTTAAGACTTAGGCTCCGTTTGGTACAGCTTATTAAATAAAGTTTATAACAGTAGAACTTATAGCAGTAGAGTTTATATCAATAAAGTTTTTAGACAAAAAGTCATTGGGTGTTTAGTTGTCAATAAAAAAAACACTTTTAAACCATTAAACTGTGTGATATTTTTTATATTATATATTTTTAGAAAAGCTCTATAACCTCTACTTCCAAAAGCTCAAATTTTGGGTTTTTACTAGTAGAGGTAAATTAGCTTATTTAAGGTAAAAAAGCTCTACTAAAAAAATAACCAAACACCATAAAAATTTAAAAAAAGTGCTTATAGATTAATTAAGCATGTATGGCTCTTAAATAAGCCATACCAAACAGGCACTTAATCTTAACTACTTATTTCACAGGAGAGACTAAGAATAAAGAAAAGGAAAAAAAACATAAGAGATAATCCTTATCCATTTATAATATATATATAATGATAATGTATAATTTGATGCATCATATTATCATTGATTGAATTAAAAATATGATAAGAATCATATGATTTTTTTTTACTATTTTTATTTTTATCATCCAATTATATCTCGTCACCCTAGTTTATACAAATGTTTGTGACTCTATACCCGTTCTTAATACTAAAATTAATTTTCGAGGCTAATGAACTTTAATATTAGGGTTTGAAGAAAAGATAAGAACATGAGAGAAGACAAAACTTGGAGAGGAAAAAGAAAGAAAGGACAAAGCGATGATCTGTGGATGTACAAAAATGAAAGATGGTAGTTAGTTCTCTCTCTCTCTACTCGGTGAATTCAACCAGCTAAGCTAAGTAAGTTCTAAACTTTTAGTCCTCCAGAACGAAACACTTAAACTCATCATCTACAAGTAATCTGATAACCACGAATGATCTAATTCGAAAAAAAGGCATTTTGTTGTCTTGGCATCCCCATTATACGACGTGCACAAGGGTTTTATTTTCACAATAAGAATTAAATTATGGGCTTCATATCTCGCTCTGCCGCGACATTTCCTCAATATGTAAAGACCATATTATATTGCAGTGTCCACAGGATGAGCAGGAAATAATATGACAGTATGTTGCTTAAATTCAGTCTTCTATTCACTCGCATTAACCGGTTCAATCCAAAGAATACTAGTTTAATTAATTTCATTTGTATTCAATAGTTTCATATTTCTAATAATTCTCATACATGAGGTTCTCTTCACTTTGTTAAAATTTGAATTAAACCTAAATATTAATAGTTGTCATTATTACCAAACAACATAATTAAAGGAAAAATTACGGATTCGAATGCAATTTATTTGAATACAACATATCAAGTTTGTCTATAAAATAACTAGCATTTTCCTTATTGTTAGTGATACCTAAACTAAGTGCACTTATCACTTCTCATTCATGCAATTAAAAAGAAGTTCGTTTAACTTTTCTAACTTAAATTAGATTATATCAAATGAGAACTCTGAGAATCAATCAATATTTGGATTAATAACAAGTTTAACAAAATTTATCTTTATCAAACTCATATGATCCCATAGAAAATTCTTAAATTAAACCCCCACAATAATTTTATAAAGATTCGAATGATTTTCCTCACACTTGTAAGAGAGTGGTTCTAGTGCGATGATAATCGTTTCAACCTCTTAGCCACTCATAATTAACCAAAGAAGATTGAAAAAAAAAAAAAATTCCCTGAAGTTCCTAAACTGACCCTTCCTCCCATTGCAATAACACAAGGCATCCATGCAATTTAATTTCAAAACCGAAGCACCAAATAAAAAAGCAGTACGCACAGACATCCGAAAAACGAGAAAAACTAACTGCACGTACCCACTCGCTTCAACTTTATTATAAATACTTGCCAAAATAACACTTTGTTATGTAGTTTCGGTTTCTTTTAAAAGAGCAAAGTGACCGAATATGGCTTCAGCATTTTTTACGATGCTGTTAATTTGCTTTCGGCTTTCCATCACGACAGTGCTTGGCCATCCCAAACAGATCCCATTGGACGCTTCGAAGCTCGAAGCATGGATAGGAGAAAACATGAGAGAGTTCACGGAGAGAAAGGCCCAACTGGCGCAGGGCAAGAACGACACCGTTGTGGACCACGTTGTTGCCGCTGCGGAGGATGGGTTTAGGGTTATAACGGTGAGGAAGGACGGGAGAGGAGATTTCAAGACGGTCACCGATGCAGTGAAGAGCATTCCGTCGGGGAATACGCGACGGGTGGTTGTTAAGATTGGCGGCGGAGAGTACTGGGAGAAGATCACCGTTGAACGATCTAAGGATTTCGTGACGTTCTTCGGGGACCCATTTGACATGCCCAAGATTGTGTTTAACGGCACTGCCTTGCACTTTGGGACAGTTAATAGTGCTACGGTGGCTGTTGAGAGTGACTACTTCGTGGCTGCTAATGTTGCATTTGTGGTAACCTTTCCATTTTCTGTTTTGTTTTGTTATGTTTCTTGAGCTCTCTATTTCCTTTTCCCTTCTTCTTCTTCTTCTTCTTCTTCTTATTATTATTATTATTATTATTATTATTACTATTTTTTTGTTGGCAAAAGGTTTTTTCTATCACCCCATCCAGCACAAGGCATACACAATATGTATTTTTGATTTTTTAAATTTTAATAAGTGATAAATGTATGTGCGATGATATCTATTTTTAATAATAGAGTGACGATGTGACGGTGTCAATACCGTCTAAGACTTTTTTCTCATATTGATATTTGTTTCATTAATTATTAAAATTAGAAAAAAATACTCAAAACCTAATTTTGAAATCAATTCATTTGATAAAAGGAGAAGAGATCAGGAGAAGCTCACCTGTGAAAATTTATCATTTTCCCTTCCACCAGGACCACCACATGCATTTGAACTGTCGAGCTTGTTGATTTGGTAGAGTAGAAATTGAGTAGTCCGTCGGCTGCTTTTAAGTGCAATAATTGTGGCTACTACTGAACATGTGACGAGTGAGAATCCAAGCGTGGTATTTGTGAAGTCATTGTTGCAATCTTCACCCGAATAGCATGATGGATTAATGTTGATCATAATGTTCACTCCCTGGTGTTATTTATTTAATAAATGTATCTATTGTTGATCTATTTTTGTGCATAGAATTCGGCTCCAATGCCAGATGGCAAACGATTGGGAGCTCAGGCAGTGGCAATGAGAATATCAGGAGATAAAGCAGCATTCCACAATTGCAAGTTCATGGGTTATCAAGACACCTTGTGTGATGATAAGGGCAGGCATTTCTTCAAGGACTGTTACATCCAAGGCACTGTTGATTTCATCTTCGGAAATGGCAAATCTCTCTATTTGGTACTCATGGTCAATTGAGATACATTATTATAGACAGTCGTTAAATAATCAAGAATACTATTGATTGTAATAAGCTATATCTGACACAGAGAACTACTATAGTCTCAGTAGCAAATGGCTTGGGAGTGATAACAGCACAAGCCAGAGAACAAGTAAACGATGACAGCGGATTCACGTTTGTTCACTGTAACATAACCGGCAGCGGAGACACTTATCTCGGGCGGGCATGGAAGGAGAGGCCTAGAGTGGTGTTTGCATACACATACATGGGCACTCTCATCAATAGCCAAGGATGGGCCGCCGGCGAACACGCTCAGAATCACAAGTATATTAATTGCATATGTGCATTAGTTGCATTTACGTACATGTTATGTCGGTGATTAATTTTATTTTGTGTTAATGTTGGAAATTATATTAATTACTATTGTAGGACGGTGTATTATGGCGAGTACAAGTGCATGGGACCGGGGGCCAGCTCGTCAGGGAGAGTCAAATTTGCCAAGTTACTCTCTGAAGCTGAGGCTAAACCGTTTTTGAGCATGACTTATCTCAATGGAAACAAGTGGCTTCTCCCTCTTCCCAACCTATGAACAGCTGCTATTGTTGTTGTAAGAATCGCCCAACCTGGTGGCTGGTGTAGTGTTCATCATTGTTCCTAGATAGAACATGGCTTTGTAAAATGCCTTCAACAAAATTTGTACCCAACAATCCCTTTTACCAATGAGAATTCACAGATCACACTCCGAACTACGCCTCCTCTTAGTGCTATTGTATAGGAAAAATTAAACATGAATTTGACACGTTCTTCATTCAACTACATGCACCAAAATAAAAGGAAAATGAACTCAATAATTATTCAATATACAGTAAACAAGATGAAGGACCTCAATCCAAAAACAGCTCTAGCATCAACAAAAGCAATTACCAGATAACACATAAATAGTTGACTGAATTGGTAACAAAAGTTATTATTAACAATATTGGATTGAAATGGATGCCTTTGATGATTTCAAGAACAAAGAGAACACAAAAATAGCTATGACCTCAAGAGTCCCTTGGAAACCTTCCATTCCCTACGAAGAATTTTTAGTTTCTGGATTTACTGCAATGAAATTATAAGTATTAATTGAAAAGACCAGCTTTTATTTCTCAGCTTTGCACGAAATAATTCATCCTACGTGTCCCTTGGAACTTGGAAGCACTTACCCAAGCTTGATTGTCACGAAAGGAATCGCAACCGGGGTAAATTATTGAAATAATAATTAATCGTTTGCTTAATATTGGTGTCTGTGAACAGAAATGTGGGATGGGAGATTGAAGCCATGATTACAACAGAAGGGCATTGTTATGTAGCTAGCAACTCAAATGCTGAGATAAACAATTTTAGGCAAAAAATAGAGAATTCTTCTGATGGCGAAAAAGAGAAACCATGTAATTTAGGACAAGATTCAGTTTTTTGGATAAAAACTTAAAGAGAGAGAAAGAGTTCAACAATGGACATGAAACAATTCGGAAAGAGAAAAATCGAAATTGAAACATAGGGATGGCCCACAAGAAAAGCCTACTGAACTATGAAAAATTGAAAATCTTATGCTCCAGCAGCTCTAAAAGCCTCCACTGCAGCGGCCACGCCTCCGGGTGACTGTCCTTTGCCGGTTTACTCATCGACGGCCAGGGGAACTGTCTGAACCTGAGAAACAATATATCACAAATGGTCATTTTAAGCCAGAAGAAATGAACTAAATAATGTGAGAAGAGAACAAATTTGCGGCAGAGGAGTACCTGCTTGCGATACATGAGCGAATAGAACATTTCAAGGTAGCGATTCTTCTCACGACAATCAAGCTTGGATAAGTGTTTCCAGAAGCCATACACTCCACTCAAGTTCAGAAGCCTTTCAGAGTAAATTTTCCATGTATACCTACACAACAAAGCAAACGAACACCATTATTATTTACTTGCAAGAACTGTTAATTGCTGAAAAAAGGGCTCAAGGCAGTGGAATTAGTACTTCTCCTGAATGCGCTTTAATCCTCCCTGAGATATCTCGTCCCAGTGACCGGGATCAACCTTGCACTTCTCAAAGAAGTCGACAAGGATTCCCGCAGCTTGATCACCCTTGTAAGGATCGATGTGGAAACCAGATTTTCCATGCACAATAATTTCGGCAGGGCCACCATTGCAAGTTGCAAATGTCGGCAATCCACAGGTCATGGCTTCAACCACAGTCAGTCCGAAGGCTTCATATAAAGCAGGCTGCACAAAAGCTCCCCTTGTGTCACATATGTAACGGTAGAGTTCACCATTCCTAACGCGATTCATCTGGGAAGAAATCCATCTGAACTGGCCGTTCAACTTGTATGTGTCAATTAAGCCATACATTTTTTTCATTTCAGCTTGCTCTTCCAAGTCTTTGGATTCCTTCCTCCTGTCACCACCAACTACCACCAAGTTGACCAACTCGCGTAGCTTAGCGTTCTTCCCGTACCACTCTACAAGTCCGGTTAAATTCTTCACTCTGTCCAGCCTTGCCATTGTGAACAGAATTGGCTTGCTGCTGTCTTTCAATACACATCTGTTTGACAACATTTTGTTAATGAAAATAGGGGATTTTTTTTTTCTCTCTTCAAACACTGGATATGAAAAGTTAGGTGGTGGGGAAATTTAGGAAACTTACAAATGTTCTTTATTCTCAACGGGGCTGTAAAGAAGCTCTTCAATCTCGGAATGGAAATGCTTCAACCTTCGCTTCTCTTCCATGTAGGGGAAATATATGGTCATATCAGCACCAGGGGAGACAATGTTGAATTTGGGGTCAAATGCATCAATCCCGTTAACAACTCGGTAGAGTCCAGGAAGAGAGAACGCAGTGTGGCTCTCATATTGACCAACAGTGTCCTTGCTGTGAAAAATGAGCATAAAATCCTTTTCAGTTTCTTAAGAAAATCTTTACACATCAATTAAAACTCAACACTGAGAAGAAGGATTATTAACCTTCCAGCAATTTCTTGGAAAGTGCTAGTGATGATAAAATCAGTTCGATTCATGGCAAAGAGATCAGCTGTGAACTGGCAGGAGAAGTGGTACTTATCATCCAATTTTTTCCAGTTGATATCCGAATCTGGATACTTTGTTAGCTCAAGAGCATGAGCAATGGTGCACTGCAGTAGATAGCAACAGCAATCACATAAGCTTTGTTCCCAGACCACAGACACAATTTATCTGTATCTATGTAAAGGACATACCTGAGTGACATCTAATTTATGAGCTAACAAAGAAGCAACAATGTTTCCATCACTGTAATTTCCAATGATCAGATCAGGCTTACACTGTAACTCTTGGATAATTTCAGTTGCAACATCCTGCAAAGAAAAAGAGTTCTTTGAATCTCTCATAAATCCAACAACAAAGCAATGAAGATCAGCATAAGTTCAGTGCAGTGACAATGAACAAAGATGTTGGAACCATTTCAAGATTCTGAAAGTGGATTTTCACCTCAGTGAAGGTCTCTAGGTATGGCCAAACTTCAAATCGAGAGATCCATTTGCGAACAATTCCCTCCTCTGTTCGAAAAGGAACTCGAAGAATATCTGAGTACTTTGTACCGTATACTTTCTCAACTCGCTGACCACAAGTTGTCCCTATGGCATCCGGGAGGAGTCTAGTGATCTGGAGATGCCATAAAGATTAAAACTTCCAAGGAATAGAATCACAATGCATTGCGACTAAGAGAACTCGTGAAATTCTTAAAGCTTACAATGAGTATGCGTGGGGTAATATCAAGTCCTTGCTGCTTAATGCGAAGAAGCATCTCGTTCTCCAGGGCACGAACTTGATCCAAGATGTAAACAACCTAGAAGGAATTGCGAAGATTTAACCACAATCATAAAGTCGAGCAAGATATAATAATAAATTTGGCTTGTAAACTAACCTGGCCTCCGGTGTCAGGGTAGCCTAAAACATTGTCTTGGGCAAAATATCCATGAGGGGTAAAAATCACAACATTAAAGACTCTCGGAATTTTCCCAAGAAATGTTTCAAGAGTGCTGGATTCAGGTGCCTGAAGAACATCCAATAGAAGTTGAATCATCCCCAGCACATGCTCGGCATTATCGCCCCACCCTCTCTCCAGACCAATTTCTTGGAATTTTTGCTCAAACTCAGCATAAGATGTATCCGGGGCTAGCATAGAAAGATACTTCTCTGCCATCCTCAGAGAAGATTGGAGGGTTCCCAAGTCTTGATTTTTTTCATTCAGCATCATATTCTGCCCAAAGACAAGAAATTGAAATCAGACGCTAATCTGAAAATAGATTAATAAAATCTCAGGTGCTTTGGCATACCTTCCCCATGTGTGAGTGAACACGGAGAAATTCAAGCAGTGATTGCATGCTTTCCTTGTCATTGAACAGTTTTGCAGACATGTGCCGGTTAAGGAACTCCATGCCATGGCCAATGGAATTTGACAGAGTTGGGTGGGGAAGAGCTCTGAATGGTTCAAAATCCACCTCAAATGCAAAGTTGCCGTTGGATTTCCTGCATTACAACAGCAAGCAACGCTGATTCGAAGAATAAGAAGGAACAACAATAAGCAAAAAAAAAATGCAGACTTTGAATTTATTACCTTCCATCAACTATTTCCTCCTTAAAAAGGAGATACTTAGACACCGAGATCTCCTCAACATCAACTGTTTGAACATTCACTCTTATGTAACACCAAACCCCAGGACTTGTACGAACAGCAAGAGCAACCCAAGGAGATGACACAGCTGCTTCCTGGATGATACAAATAGTACAAGAGTTACAAGGTGCATCGAGAACATAATTGAAAAACCAGAAACAAAAACTTGGAAGAGGCAAATAAATACAACCTGTGTGGCATTCAAAGCATCTGCAATTGCTGCCCCATTAGATTCGGCTTCCAGCAGAGACAAAATCTGCTGCCGCTTGTAAATTCCACATCCAAGTCTTTCAATGCTGTAACAACCGAATACAAAATAAGGAGGAAATTTAAACATCACAAGCCACAGAAGACTTCAGCAATAAAATTAAAGCAACTTAAAGCTTAATTAAGAGCATGAAACAGCAACTACCTCGACAGAAGTGTCAATGATTTAGACAGGGTTTCGATAAATTGTTGGGCCATAGCTCTTCTTTGAATAAACTGTACAACAAAAGAGTCTCAAAACGTGAAGGGGAGAAAAAAAACTATATATGATATAATAAGACTGACTTACACAACAGATCTCTTGAGAAACAAAGGCAAAAGTGAGGATTAAACAATAACGTTGAGAGGGTTTTTATAGGACAAGGAGCTGGGAATAAAAATGGAAAAATATAAGTGAATAAGACATAAAAGGAAACCAAATAAGAATCTAATTGTAGATTGGCAACTTTTCACTCAAGAAACCTATAAACAATGTTGAAATAATGATTTTATCCCATTTGCCTTAAATGAAAGAGGAAGAGGGTGTGAATAATTATCATCATAGATTCCATTTTAAAGAAAGATTATATTCTATGGTACTAATTTTTTTGATAAACCCTTAATCCTAAAAGGGAAAAAAAATAAATGGAGATATTTGTTAACCTTAGAGAAGCAATAGCCGTTAGACGACCGTTATTTTAGAGCGGGAATGAATTGCTTTTGTTTTGGACTCGCGTCGAATTTTAAGGCCCAATTCTCCTATCCACCCGAGTGGCTGTGGGGTCATATTCTATTATTTTAAACATTTTCAAAGGCCCATTCACTGGGTAACAGCAGTACAATGCTTGCATAGTTGAATATATGTAGTTGAGATTCCAAATAATATGTTACTAATCATCTATTATCACGTCTAAAGCATTAATTGATTTTATTATTCATTATTAATGTGCTCATATTACAACCCAATCAATGAGTGTTTATGTTATTTGGAATATAAACAATGTATCGCATTAGCTCTACAAATGCAGCATATTGCAAGTATCCATAAACAACCACCTAAACCCTTGTTACGCTTAGGAGTTGCCTAATTATGCAAAATTAGTTGACATGTAATAAATAAATTTGTTAAAAAAATAAAACCAAGTTAAAATAAAATTTTTTTACACAACAAAACTCCTCTCATATTTAACCGTGCGACACTCAATAACTAATCAAGACTCCTTCATGCAATACTCCACTTCAGATTTGATTTGTGCAGCGAACAACACATCTCAATATTTGATGCACAACTCATCTTTTGAAGAATTACGAAAAGATCCGAACTTTTTTTTTTTTACAATATTGATATTACATTAATTTAGATTTTATTTTGAAAAAATCTGAAGAGATCCATATTTCAAAAAGAGAATATTGTCAGAATTTCTACTCACATATTTTAAAAAACTGTAACTAACTCTCATAATATTTTTATAAAGATTCGAGCCTTTACGGTCATAACTAAAGGTGCATTGGTTCAAAAAGACCCAAACTTGAAGGGTACAAAAGGTCATCTTGAGTTGTCAGGAGATGGACAGAGCAATAGAAGCAGAGGAATCGAAAATCATAAAGGAGTCATCAAGGAAGAAGCCAGCAGCTTATTTCTTTTTGCAACAACACTACTCGTGTACAAATGTGTTTTAGCAAAGTGTGAATAGCTCACAACATACTCATATGAGTAGAGTTTGAACTTTTAGACTTTTAGTTGAATCGATAATGTTGAAAGGAGTTCCAACTCCTTACTGCACCACCACAAAATTCTAGCAATCCAATCAACAAGTATCCACAAAAAATACAAGGATAAATCTGTCCCATGACTTTTGACATGCCACATCAATCTGTTTATTCAAATTCTATCTTTTAATAATAATAATAATAATAATCTATATTTTAATAAGCAACACCAAACGAATTTCATAAACTGTTTTGTTGAACAAAAGAGTGGCTTCAAATTTTCTGATTCATCAAAAAGGTGTTCAAACACTTCAACTGAAAGAAGTTAGTTAATTAAATTGACGATTCAAGTTTGCTTCGTCTTTAATTACTCAATAGCGGTGGTCTTTTTGGACTAAAATGTTAAAGTTATAAAACTAATCTCACAAACAAACAACTTTATTGGCCAAAGATAATAACAAAGAATAAAGATTCTTTCAACAGTATCATGGCGGTGATCTTGGAATCATGTGCATGTGCATATGCAAAGAGACTAAAATGAAAGTAATTTTTAAAGATCTTTCATATGCTCTGTATCTTTCGAGCAGAATCAAGACAACTCATCAGAGCCTGAAAAATAGATTTGAAAATCTCTAAATTTGGTTATCAATTTACAGAATATTATGCAAATAATATACCATTGTTTGTCAGAACACTAAAAGTCTGTGAAAGTTTATTGAAACTCAATCAAACAACGGATCTAGGTCACATGCCAATAAAAAGAATAAAGAGGTTAAACATTCCCCATAACAAATCAACCATTCTTCCAGGGCACTGGAAATTTTCTAACTACACAAATTTGTTTCCTATGGCTTCACTTACAATGAGAAAAAAGAAAAGAGAGAGATATCTGCATACAAAGGAGTCTATGCTTTACACCAGAGGAGAAGAAAGAAAAAAAAAAAAAAATCAACCCTAAAGCCTTAGACCACTATCAAGACCAGCACGGTTACTTACTCTTCAATGGTCACTGCATCCTCAGCTGCCAAGGGGAAGAAAACAGAGAATCTTCACTTCAGTGAAACAGATAACAGCAAGCTCATGAACAACTCAAAAGGATCACATTGAATGTATTGGAAACCAAAACAAGGACCCATTTTGAAGCAGTGCCAATGAATAACAACTTCCTTGCAATAAGATTTCAACATGGTAACAAGAACATAAAGAAAACATAGGAAAAGGTAAATATACCTGAGATGTCATCTGAATGATCCTTCTGATGGTTCTCTATGCACTGGAGGAGGTACTTGAAGGTCTCAATCTCGCAGGGGATTGTGAGCGCACCGCAATGATCAAAACCAAACTCTTCCTCGGCCTTTTCCAACAAAACCTTGAACAAAGAGTGGCTAAGATAACTGGTGGGAATTATAAACCTCCGAAGCTCCGGCCCCACATAAACTGCCAAATACCCTTTGGGAACATCATGCGGTGGTTCAGGGCTGTAGCAGCTCTCTTCATCTGAATCACACGGAACATTTGCAAGCCTCTTATTGATTACAGGTGAAATACCCCCGTGGTTTGGACTAGACTGGGAGCTGCTCGGTTTTGGGCTGCTAAGGGTGACAGATTGCCACTTTTGGAGGATTTCCTTGAGCTTAACAATCTGCCGGATCCCATTTAACTTGCTGCCACCATTTTCATCCATTGCTAAATATTTACCACAATAGTCAAATGAAACCCAGGGTATAATTCCGAGTGTTTGATTGCAGGCAAATTCTCATCAGATCTTCTTATGCTACATAAATAAAACTAAGAGATCATGAGATTTAAAAATTCCAGAGCCGAAAAATTACTTGCACGAAAATTGACACGGTACAGATCGGTTAATTTGCAGCCGTTGTCTCAAAATGAAACCTTATTTTCACTCTTATTTTGATAATTTAACATTCGGTTAATTCCAAATCAAATTTCCATCCAATTCAACAGGTCAAAATTACGGCATAATTCTAAAAGAGTTGAAAAGAAAAAAAAAATTGCACCCAATATAAAGACAAAAATATCGCTTTCACAATAGATAAAAATACAAGAAAGTAATCAATTAAAGAGATCAAATCAGAAACAAAAATGTAAAGAAAATCCAAAATACTAATTAATTAAAAGAATTAAAAAAATAAAAAAAGTTGTCATCTCACCTGAGGAGAAGAAGAAGAAGAAGAAGAATCGGCCATTGGAGCTTCGAAAGTGGAAAATGCAGAAGCCAGCTCTTCGAATTTGAGAGATTCAATTCCACGAAAGCTTAATCTAATACCCAAAAAAAAAAAAAATTTATTTTTAGAATCCAAAGGCGGGCTGTGTTTTCTGTTTTTGAGTGTGTTTCTTTTAATTTTTTTTTAAAATTATTTTTAATACTTTGATGGATGATCGCAGCAGCTGTGTTTTAGCGGCTTAACCGAACCTGCGGGCATTTCTGTTTTTCGGTTTCGTTTAATGAAATGAAAATCTAAAAACCGTTGGTTTTGAAAATGGGATATAATTTGCGAAGTTATTAGTCTAAAGAAATCAAAAGAGATCGATTTTGAGTGAGCGAGAGATAAAGCGAATCTATAGCGATCAATTAGCCGATTAGCTCTCTCTTGCTTTGCGCCTTTTCACTATTTTTTTATTTTTTATTTTTTGGTTGGAACATTTCTACTTTATTAGGTCGTCTGTTATTATTACACTCGCTTGTTTCGCTCGCTTTGCTTACTCAACTCACGCACCCTTTACTTGGGCCCACTTATTCGAATGAATCTCCGTGGGCCCGTCCCGGCCCGTCTCCGTGTAATTGTAACTTGTAAGTGTTTTTATAAACGGACGGAAAGTCGGAAATTTTTGTTTTTTAATTCTCAAAAATCACGCGGGTCCCACCAAATGAAACTGTGTCACTGTATATGGCGTAAGTTATAACTTGGGGGCTCCTTTAGGAAAATAGATACCGAGTTACGCTAACTTACTCACATTGATGCGACAAAAAATAGGAGATCGAGGCACGGCCGCACGGGCGCATGGGCACGACTGTTGGCATCACCGTCACGTCAATTCCCGGCTACCGGTGCCACAACCACACGGAGTAAATTTGGGCTAGAATTTTCCCCTGGGCCTAGACTGGTCCCGTCCGATAGTTTCTTTGGTCCAGGCTTTATGTGACAGCAAGACTATTTTCTAAAATCCTTACAACACCCCTTTTAATTTTATTTCTCAAGTGCCCCAACTTAATTATAAAGCGCAAACTCATATATTAAAATCAATAATATTAGAAATTTCAATATTTGAGTTTCAATTTAAATCTCAATGATATGCGTCTCTTATCTATTAGATGATGAATTTCATAATTAATAAAATTATTTAACTATCATTCAATAGATGAATATCACATCAGTTGAGACTTAAATTAAAATTTAAATGTTAGAATACCTATCATTACTCAGTTAAAATTAACTATCATTGTATGAGGTTTTACCTTAAAAAATATTTCTTTTAAGTTTATTTATAAAATACATAAAAATCCTAAAATTTTAAATTATTTACTTATAATTTTCTTTAAAATAATTTTAGACTTTAATAATAATTTTTTTTAAATAATTATTTTTTAATTAAAATAAAAAATATAAATTTTAAGTATGAAATAGGGTGATATAAAAATTTTGTTAAAAATAATTTATTTATAGTATTTAAGGGATTTCCTTTTAAAATTAAAAAAAAAATGAAATTAATTTGTCATTAACTGTTTTAATTAATTTCATTGAGAGTGAGGTTTAACAAGAAAGTTTTGAGGGGTGTCAAAAGGCGTTCCCTTAACTAAACCCAAAACGCAACCATTTTAGTGCCCATTTTGGCAAAGCTCTGCTCTCTTCTCTCCATCTCTCTTCGTAAGCTCTCGAAATTTATTTTATTTTCTTCTCAAATACTAAACTGAAAGCCCTGAAGCTCTCCTTCTTCGACTGTTTTGAATCTTTTCGGTAATAAAAACTTTTACTTGCTTTGCGTCTTAGGTTTCTGTTGGCTTTTTAGCATCTTGAATACTGCAAATGAATTTTATTTTTTTATCTGTCTTCATATTGCCGCGGTTTCATTTCTGTTATCAGGCTTCGTTAATTATTATTACTAATTCCTTCTTTCAAAAATGCAACAGCTATGTTAATTCCTAGGCTTCTAAGATTTGGAGCTTTTATGATGAAAGAGCTCTCAAGAGGTTTGTGTATGCTTTCCATCTCTAACTTTGATTTATTTTTCAGTATCACAATTTTTGTTATTTCTTCATGTGTTTATTTTCTTTTTGATGAACTTGTTTAGTTAATCTGATAGAGAACCAAGGAGGTCAGCAAGGGTTCATAAGCCTAACTCCAGATATGAAGGGTTTGTTTGAACATTCGTAAGAGTCTCATGCAGCCATGCATGTTGCATGCAATACCATGCAAGACTTATTTACGTATGGATTAAAGAGTAGTTGTTTATTGGAGCAATGCAAGGAAATTACCACGTCAAGCCACGTTGCAGATCGTGTGGAGAATCAAATCAAGCCGGATTCTATTTATATTTCTAGTTTGTTATTTAAGATTGTTTAAATTGATTTTAGCCGTGAGTTGTGGCTACAAATCATTAGTAGTGTTTGTATTAACTACTATAAATTAGCTCCAGCAATTAATAAAAGATTCATGTAGAAAATTATCTTAACTTGCTATTCTTGATCGTTCTCATTATAAGAAGAACAGCGTATACTTAGCCATTGTTGAACGTTTCTGATTGGGACCTATCATAATCAATAAAAATAAATTTTTAAAATTTTCTTTTTTTGCTTTCTTCAAAATTAGAAGCAAAGTCAACAATTGACTTCTCGTAAATCAGTTTCATTCTCAATTTTTGCTTTCTTGACAGGCGCATCATGTACATCTATATCTCGAACAGGATGTACAAGTCAACATTGGCGACCCTTAGTTATTAATCTTTAGTTTCAGCATCCTATCCAATTTTTCGTTGTTGTGCATTTTCTTTTCGCATAATTGATTAAAAGTGGCTAATGTGATCATTGCCGGCCTCATCCATGCTTTTCATAGCTCATGTAAAAATAATCGAATTTTAAACCAAGTAAACTAATCGGAATTACTGGTAGATGTTTTGATGACTTTGCAACATGAATTGTTCAGATACTGAATCTGAAACAAGAAAAGAAGAATAAGGAATAGAATATAGTGTACTGTTATCTTCAACATGAAACAGTGTTATGTTTTTGGCTTCTGAGTACTCCCATTTTGTTGGTTCTTTAAAGTGTCACTGAAATAACATGTTCCAATTTTCTTAATGGCCTAGTGGAAGATAGATAGGCGAGAAGCTGCAGCTATTCTTTGGCTTCTAAGCGACAGGGTACAAAATGTACAACCTGGTTTGCACATGTGGATTGGAATAACCGCAGAATACCCAGTATTATAGTCACAGAATTTAAGATTTTCCTCACATCAAGTTATGGCATGAAATGATTTATTAGATGAATCATGGTGCAACCGGTGCACTAGTTCGTCTGAGGAGATTAATTTTTACTTTAGTTAAATAGAAAGAGAAAGGATGAGTTGAGAACTTTGGGTGAGAACTTCCTCTTCTGTCTTTGCCAAAAGCTGTGCAAGGTGATTGATACTTGGAATTAATTATTCAATCTGGAAATTGTTTTTTTTTAACTGTATTTGTTCCATTTCTTTATTGTAAACAGATTAAATTACAGTCAGACCCTAGGGTGTTCCAGGGGTCCTTATTTCAGAAGTATCCACAATTTTCTACCACGGCTGAAAATGATGCTTCTCATGGAAGCAGCATACAGAAAGACATGTAAGCTGTTTGATTTGAAGTTGAGATACCCTCTTAACTCATATGTACTAACAGAGGAAGTAGATTAAGATGTAAGATAGTTTCAAGGACTATTTTCCTTTTCACTTTATTTTTCCTTTTGGCGTCTTTGTTAATGAATTTATAGCTTCGTCTGTCAATAATGTAAATGATCTGCATCTACATTCCTGTTAATGCTATGCATTAAATGAACTAGAACATGTAATGAATGTGTTCTGTGTTAAAGACTCGACACTCCTCGCACATGCTTTGCATGTTTGCACTGAAGCTGCCTGCCAGTGTTAAATGAATCTTTGATATGCAGCAAACAAAAGTACTTGGTGGTAAAGTCATGCTAGCTGCTACAGAGTAGTACAGAAAATGAATGTGAGGAAACAAAATTAATGGCGAGACGGGGTGCGGGAAGGGAAATAATAATAATAATAGTAGGAACTTGTGTCACTGCATTTTATGTTTGATTTTGTTTATATTACTTATTCATCGCTGCAGTACTCCTTTTTCATTATCATTGTACCTTCTAGCGTTTTACTCTATCACAATGACTTCTTTACTTCTAGGGAGTAGGGACAGAATGTCAATCCTCTTTCCTGAAAATGCACTATGGCTATAAGTTTCCTCTAGTTTTATTCTGAAATTTAGATAATTTAGTGTTTGTTCTTACTTAAGAGCTTATTATGCAGGATAAACGTGACATTTGTTGACAAGGATATAGAAGAAAAGAACATTCAGGTCCCAGTTGGAATGTCTATGTTGGAAGTGGCTCATGAAAATGATATAGAACTCGAAGGCAAGGATTCCGATGCTTTTCGTGTTCTGTGTTTTATGCTGTTATTTTTCTTCTTTAATTAATATTCTGGATCTCCTGCTGGTATTTCAGTTTCAGTCTGTTTTCATAACGGTTAATGCTAGAAAGTACCGCAGAAAATCCAGAGTTTCTCTAATTTCTCAACTTTGTTATGTACAACTTGTTTGGAGGAAGAGGGGAAAGGATTTTGGGTGGGGCTGGGATTGTGGGGTGATGTGCGCCGGGGTGGTTGGTATCTTAGTTTTCTCCATGTTTGGAACTTCAGAACCAATTTTCAGGGGCAACATGGATGAATTTTTTTCATGCTATTCAGCTTGCAGTCCTACATCATGGTTGCTAAACTCAATGATCTGCTTTGTTTCACCTCAGATGCATGTGAAGGCTCGCTTGCCTGCTCAACATGTCACGTGATTGTGATGGTACACTACTGGCCTTATATGTGTAAAGCAAATTTTCCTTCTAATATTTTCAAGAATATGTTCCTATGAGTAGTTAATTATCTAATCTAGTTTAGGACATGGACTACTACAATAAATTACAAGACCCAACTGATGAAGAAATGACATGTTGGATCTTGCTTTTGGGCGTACAGAGACGTAAGTTCTGGTACTATCCTGCAATAAGAACTTTTTTGACATTCAACTTGGATTGGATTTTATGGTTTTAATTTTTCTGGTCACATCTGGGATGTCAAATAGTAGCAAGGCCTGAACTTGATGGAATTTGCTTGGCCCTTCCTGCTGCCAGTCGAAACTTTGCTGTAGATGGTTTTGTACCAAAACCACGCTAGACGTGATAAAACACCAGTGGGAAGTACATGGTGAGTGTAGAGGATGTTGCCATCCATTTTTGTAGCTCCTATACCATTTTGGATCATGAGACATCTTATTCCTAATCATTGTTTTTGTATTATATTAGGGGCTTAATAAAAGTATGTGATATTAACATTATAGATCAGATGATTCCAGAAGACAGTCTTTAGCATTTTAACAACATTGTATCTTTCAATTTCGTAGTTAAGCTTCCATTTTTCCACTTCCTATATATATGGTGAAATTTAAAATAAATGGCCGCAATTGGAGCCAACAAACATTTGTGTTTGAGTCTTCGATAATTCTCAATTTGAGCCAGCAGACATTTGCGCAGAAAATCATATATGAGATGGGCTTGATGGCTTGACCATATGTTCCACTTAATAAATTTACAAGGCTGTGGGCTTGCCCGGTGATGCACATTGTTTTGAACATTGTTATGATAATTGAAGCAAGTCGAAACTATTGTTCAAAATCAATGCACACACATAATTATAATAATCAATATCTGGAGTCTGGATGCTAGTTACTTGACAGGTCATTTGGATTTTGCATTTCCAGTGGCACCGGATTGGATGACTTCGTGACTACAATAAATCATCCATCAATTATAACTTGGTGGACCAAATTTCCTTTCGTTTGACTTGAAACTTGCTGAAAGATTAATCCTTCATCTTGAGAGCCTGAAGCCACTACTCTAGAATGGGTTGAGTTTGTGGCTCAGGTTTGATTTATTATGGCAGATTCTCAATTGTTTATGTACATATGGCAAGTTGAGATTTGTTAAACAGTAACCACAAATGGAGTACAATTAACAAACATCACATGTCATTTACTTAATTATGAAGTATCTACTGAATAGCGGAAATTTCTAAGCTCGTACCTTTGTTTTGCTTCAGGTTGTGCGGTGCTGTCACTGAAAGGTTGTTGTTTTTGTGCCTTTTTTTTGTGTCTTCGTGTGTACCCGACAAGTGTCACTATTTTGATTGAAGTTGACAGAAACTTTCAGTCTTTTTGGTTGATTTGTAAGCTACACCTAAATTGCCTGGTTGCTGCCAAAGAAAGCATGCCTTCACTATTACACAGACACCATACAGAACCCGGTAGAATGAAGACAGCTTATGACATGAATGTGATTTCGCTTATTTCTGTTTTCCATGGCATTAGAAGTACAGCTTCGTCATTTGCTTCATTTCATGCTAAAGTGAATTTGATCTGAAGCAGCTGATAGATGATAGCATTTAGAAAGGAAAAATGTAAAATAAAATTTTATTTCATTGTAGCTTCTGGGAAATGACCGATACGTGCTAGGAAGTAAGTGCATTTGTATTGGGAGAAAAGCTTTGGGTGTTGTAGACGCCACCAGGACGTTTTATTTGTTTAGATTTCGTATTGGGTTGGACTAAAAAGAAATTTGAGATTGATTAGTATTTTGGAGGATGTAGATTGGTATTCATATATTTATTATTTTTCTTTCTTTTTTTTTTAAAAGGGTAAGGGATGGATCATTCCTAAATTAATTTTTTAGTCTCTGTTATTTTTTAGATTTGATCTCAGATAATTAGTTAAATGAAGTTCCTTGAAAATTAGTTGACCAATTCTCTTAGGACTACTGGATTGGTGTTATTATGCAAAAGTGATTAATGATAAGAAAATATGTAATGAACCCATGATGAATTCAAGAAATATTTATAAAAACTGCAGTTATCTAAATTTAAATAGTGGATAGAATTCAAAAAACTTTTGAGTCAATGCTCGAAACTAGTAGGAAGATAGATTGTCCAAATCTTTTCTATTTTATTTTTGTCAACTGGGTGGAATTGATCAAAAATGCATATGGGGAGTCCGGAGTCTCTTATGCATAAGCAATATAATCTCTATAGAACTGACAAGTACTTCATATTTAGTTTATATTACTTTTAAATATTATTTATGGTAATTTCTATACTCAATATGGTCCTAGTCTCCTTCTACCTTTTTTTTTTTTCTTCCCCCAATTATTTAGCCTAACCGCAACTTAATTCCTTCTCAACCTAATGGAATTCTCTATTTTTGTAATAGGTAACGTTACGTATAATTTTATCATTAATGGATGTAAAACGTTGTTATTAGTACTAAGCATAACATCAAAAAGTAAAAATCTTAGTAGCATGCGAAAATGGAACTCATTACAGAAAACAATTTATTCTTACAATTACAAATATTAGACTCTCTCGTTACACAAATACATCACTTAATCTCCACTTCAAGAAGAGCTGAGAAAGAAACTGCCAAAAAAATTAGCAGATTTGCTTCAACGTATAGCCAAAACCAAAATTAGTAGCCATACGCACCACTAAGAAATATTTGACACTAAATTCAGTACTATAATCAAAATTTTGTTTTAATTAAGATAAAGAAATTCCCAGTTGGTTAGTGTGAAGTCACGTATCCAAGCAAAGTGCAATGAATAATGCGATAAAGAGCAAATGTATTTTTCTGAAAAGTCCATCAAAGTTAGTTGAGTTTCACCTCTCAATCTGGAAATCGCCAGACATATATATATATATATAATACTTGCTTCCAATATAAAAAGGCAAGTGCCCGTCGGCCGTGGCTTTCATTTAACACACAAAGTCATAAGAAGTTGGTGGAATCCAATTACAAATTAAAATGAGGCAACACCCGGTTCGGCCGCCCTTGAATTATAATTATTATTATTTTTTTTTTAATATTTACACATGATCATTCAACATCAAACTCAATTACTTGTGACTCCAGCTTCTAGCTACCTAAGCAAGCCAGAACGTTTTCTCCTACTCATCTTGAAAATGAGAGTCGTCTTTCTAAAAGACGTTTACTAAACATTTAATGTTAATTAATCTGTTAGAAGACAGTAATCGTTACGTAATTATGAGGAGAAAAAAGAATGTTGACAAGAAAATTCAAGCCTTTTTTAAACTCCGACGCTTGTAATTATGGTGATGTCATAGAGTTGAAATTAATAAAAAGTTAATAGTTGTTGCATGGAAAGAAAATGACTGCAATTTGCCAGCTTCTGATAATTTTTTACCCACATGTAACTCGTTGGCAGCCACGTTTTTCATTCCTCAGTTTTGATGAAAGAATGGTGCGGAAATTTTTTTGACTAATCCAACATCAAGACTCCACGCCATTATTAATCAGTGGGTAAAAATTGATACGACATTGTACTATTTATTAAAAAATAAATAAAAAGAAAATCATTCGATAAAACAGTAATATTGAAGGAGGCTAATCGTTCAATTGGAGATTATTAAATCAAATAGGTTTTCCTCTTGCTGAGTCTCTTTCTCTCTTGTTCGGCTGTTCGTTGAACTTTGATAATATATCTACAAGAGACACTCAAATGCTTAAAATAGTGTTTGATCAAAATAGACAAGTTTTGTTACTACTCTAAAAAATTTAAGAATATATTTTAGAATGTATGAATTATAATTTAAGAAGCCACAGATTTTATATTTTATGTTGAATAAACTATCGTGTCAAACCAACTGGGCCTTAGCTCAGTGGCCAGAACGTTGCACTCACAACTTCGAGCCCCCGCAACGCATGTAGGGGTTTATTTCATTCATTAATTATTAAGTGAAGACAGTTTACTCCCTTTCGAAATATGAGTGGAGTAGACACCCCTCGAATATTAGAGAGGGTAAAAATCTGATCATTAGTCTCATGTAATTCAAAAAAAAAAAAAAAAACTAACGTGTCGTAATAGTATTGATTGTATGAAAATACACACACAAAAAAAAGAAAAAAAAATGGGTCTCCAAATTCCACTTGAGCGTCCAAATCAGGGTCAATACAAGCAAAAACATCTCTGAACAAGGTTCTTGTAGCACCATGCCAAATGTGTCCGAAGAAGAAAAGCAGAGCAAATGAAGCGTGTCCAAACGTAAACCAGCCCCTTGGGTTGCTACGAAAAACACCATTGGATTTCAAAGTAGCACGATCTAATTCAAAAATTTCACCCAATTGAGCACGTCTAGCATATTTTTTCACAGTAGCAGGATCACTATAACTCACGCCATTCAGCTCGCCACCATAGAACTCAACGGTTACATTAGATTAGTCTCATGTAATTCAAAAAAAAAAAAAAAACTAACGTGTCGTAATAGTATTGATTGTATGAAAATACACACACAAAAAAAGGAAAAAAAAATGGGTCATATAAAATTTTTCGTCCAAGTAATACTGCACTATGACACATCGATTTATATAAACATAGTTCACATAAATTATTTTGATTTAACATACTAATAATTGAATAACTAAACGAATGACTATTATAAAGATGCACAAAATATCTATTTATACGAAAAACTTAGCAGGAAATAACCGACTCCAATTTTTTTTTTTTCTAAACTGTAAGATCAATCTAACGATTATCGTGAAAGATTCAGTGCTCATCGAGTCACATGCTGGCTCTTTTGCATCTTTCTTCTGTGTCTCTTCCCAGAAGATACTCGAGAGACTCGATTTTTCAAATTGATGGTGGAAATCGAAATGAAATCGACCATTAGGGAAAGAGGACCAACAATTAGATACTGTTTGAACGAGCCCTATATAGAGATCAAATCAGATACATAGGTAATAATAAATCAATAACAAAATTCGTCATGAAAAGTTGAGTGTTCATTATTTGCGCAGGTTAATTATTTAATTAAGAGAGAGGATCATTTAAAAGGTGTTAAATATAAGGCAGCTGGAAGCCTGAAATGCTCAATCCCGATGAATGTAGTTGGGACACATACGCGACTCTTACATTTCAACTACTACATGATATCAAATATCAGTCATAGACAAAGTTAATCAAATCTTATTTGTTTATTTGCAAATTGTTTATCAACATGAATGTGTGCGTGTGCGTGTAGATGACTCGTATTCATAATGTGGACATCACAGAGCAAGAAGAACGAGGGTTTTTATTTTATTGTATTCTATTTTTTTTTTTTTTAATCTTTTTACCTACATGTATAAGCAAGTTGAACCATAGTCTATTCTAAACATTCTTTTGTGCGTGTTAAGGATGAATTTTACTTGTCTTATAACTAATTTACTTATTTTTATCACCTAAATAAATAAGTAAACCTTTTGTCAACAAAATTTGGAGCTCGAATCAGTCAAACCCAGAAGTTAACAAGCCCCTGTCTACATAATAATTTATTTATCATTAATTAATGAACTTAGCGTCAAGGTTTCTTTCGGTAGTTTTCAGGATGATGTTAGTATACCCCAAAAAAAGAAAAAAGAAAAAAAAAAGCAATGATATCTCTTATGTTTGGTGTTGTTTTCAATCCAAATTTGCTGAAAAAGAACCGAGCCTAGAATCTGTACTGCAAATGCTCATTAATTACGACTATAAGAGAAGTACAAATAGACAGGTAAAAGGACGCAAAATATTTACTGTAAATTTGTACTGCAAATAATATTGCACGACACCAATATAGCTGGTAAGAAAGTTGGTCGTTCAACAAAAATTTTAGGACCAAAAAAAAAAGAAACGTTTCAGGCATTGATTGATGCGTCATGCGTGTTTAATTTGAAAAATTATGTTAATGGATTGCTAAGCACGATAAAAACGAATTTGTATCAAGCATTGAATTTTAGTTGTGCTTCTGAGCATTAATGAAAAAGGATTTGTATTAAATATTGAACTCAGTTATACTTTTGAGTATTTTATAGTTTAATTTGTTGCTGCCATGTGTGAATTTATAAATTACATATTGCTTTTTGTCTAATTACTACTGAGTGCAAATATATATATATATATATATATATAAAATCAATTTAACATTAAATTCAAATCCAATGAAAACTATAAAAATAACTCATAAAATTCAAAATCTACAAGGAGAAATTGTAAACCTTTATATCTACAACTTATTTCTTCTCCCATCAAAGTTTGTATATAATTTAGGGCAACAGTTATGGGAGACACGAAAAACACCTAAAGCTTAAACCAATAGCATCTAGAAGAATTATATATTGTTTATTAATACTGTTCCTCTCATACAACAACGGAACAGCTGTCCACTTTTTATTGCGCACACAAAAATTAAAAAAAAAATTAGAGAAAAAAAAAACGTAAATTATAAACGCAACGTACTGTCGTTTTTAGCTCAAAATGTATTAACTACTTGACTTACAATCAAAGTTTGTAAAACAACAGAATAAATGGCATCGATTAATCGATTTTAACTTTTCGCATTTCTCAAAATAATGACGAAGGTATAAATGTAGTCGTCTTCCATATTGAAAGGCAACGTTGGCATGAATTTTAAATGCATGACGTTAGCAGCTAACAATAAAATTCACGTGAATCATCTACCAGCGAATTACTGTTATGTTATATATATTTTTTTAAATTTATACCGTCTATGTATTTTAGGAGAAATTTCACGATACATCAAATATAATACAACTAATTGATGCATACATGACATGTGTAATTAAATTTAATGTAATTATCACTTACCTGATGATCTTTTAAAATAAATACACACATATCATAACATTATGTTCTTATTATATAGTTAGCATGGTACATTTGATATATTATAAAATTTCTCTTACTTTAATTACCGAAAGTATATAGATTATTTATTATATGCATACATAAGCGAAAAACGATAGACATGCCACTAACGTTTGTCCTCAATAGATAGTTAATTACAGTGGTTTAATTACTCCACTAAACTAGACGTAATCTTCTAAAAATAGACAAATTTATTTTTTTTAACCATTTAGTCTGACAGTAATTCAATCTCGAAAATAGACATTCAAACTATCATGTCAATATTTCTGTCTATATAAAATGAAGATTTGATCATAGTAAATTAATGCGAAGGTGCATTATAGCACATAATTACTAAATAAGAGAGTTTAATATGACGCTCATTAAGCAGCAGGAATGTTGTGGTTACTAACAACAGAACACTGCAAGAATATGTAAAGAGTGGAGTTAGTGAAGTTAGTAAATGGGCGAGGCCCGAGGGCAATTAAACCTTAGTTGATTAACTACAAGAGGAAGTCGATAAGCCCGCCGTCGCATCACCCACCTTACGCACTTTTGACCTCGGTTTAAAATATTGTAAACCCTGTAACTTTGCCTACATATCTGTTCTGTTTGCCATAGCTTAATTAAATTTAAATATTCCCCACAATCTACCGATAAATATTCATCGATCACATTTTCACTCGTAGACGTAGTTGCCATAGCTAGCTGGTCTCTGGCGCCCATGAATTAAAACGCAGCCAGCTTTATTCGACTATAGTATTCGTGTTAATATTATTTGTTTCTTTCTTGTAGGAAGTTTTCAAAATGTGCGTGTTGAGGAAGAATTGTCTAGTTTTAATTAATTAAGTACCAAAATGAGCAGAAGCTCAACTAATGAATTAGCACGACGCGGCGAAGCACAGCACGGCGCAGGCGTTAAGACTTGAGAGATTGTTTTGTTTGTGTTATATATGTATATCTAATAGTGCTTTTTAATATTAATTCTGAGCCTGAAAACCGCGTAAAATCAATTCAAAAAGGTTCGCCAGGAGAAGAAACAGAAGCTAACGGGTAAATTAAAAAAAAAAAAATTACTAACCTGAAAAATGCGGTCTCTGTCGAGGAGCAGCTCGCGATCGAATTACGGCCGCACGTTTGAATTACCGGATGACTGCGAAGACCCGCAGTCGCGACGGACAAGTGACTACGGCGTGGGAGGAGCAATGTTGCCGATTTTTCTCAACGATTTGAGCAGGAACAGCCAGCAGGAGCAAGCGCAGGACTTAGTCGAACTCACGATTGAGCTCGAAGACGACGCCGTCGTGTTGTGCAGTGTGAGCACTCCAACTGCTCCCGCGCGAGTGTCGAGGTCGAGCCACGGCAGCCGGCGGAAGTTCGGCTGGCTAAGATCGGCATCGTCGTCGGATATTGAGGAAAGGACGATTTCCGCGCGCGATGAGAGGAGGATCAAAGCGAGACTTCAACGGGCGAGATCGGGCGCTAAGAGAGCGCTTAACGGTCTGAGATTCATTAGCAAAACGGCAGGCGCCTCCGACGCAGAGGAGCTCTGGAGACTAGTTGAGTCCAGGTTCGAATCGCTAGCTGAGGACGGGTTGCTTGCGAGGGAAGATTTCGGTGAATGCATTGGTACGTTGCGTAGTAATTAAAACTGATCCATAATCGGATTCGTTTTCTTCTCTGTACTGATTTGTTCGTTATGATTTCATTTTTCCTATTCTAAATTGTAATTAAATAATTCATGGCAAAACAGGGATGGTGGATACGAAGGAGTTTGCGGTGGGGATATTTGATGCGTTAGCGAGGCGGAGAGGTCAAAAGATAGGCAAAATTACGAAGGAGGAGCTTCGCGAATTCTGGTTGCAAATTTCCGACCAGAGCTTCGACGCCCGTCTTCAGATTTTCTTTGACATGTACGTACGCTTCTGGCTTCTTCTCTTTTTGTTTGGGTATAGTCGGTTAACAGATCAACGGTGATGGAAGTCGTTCGGTTGATCACGTGATTTCTGCAGATCTATATTGGCTAGAATCATCTGCCTCTGGCGAAACGGTTAATAATTAACACCTGATTTTAACCGAGTTTTATCGCGGGAACTGGAGCCGTTACCTACTACGGGACAAATTTGATTTCGTTGCCCCAGTTCGATTTATTTATTATTTTTCTTCTGTTTTTTTTTTTACATTTAGCATTTTATTTGCCCATTTTTAAATTCAGTTTAAAAATTAATACGTTTTTCTGTTCTGTGCCTTCTCAGGGCCGATAGCAATGTAGATGGAAGAATTACGAGAGAAGAAGTGCAAGAGGTAATAATTTTAGCCTATATTTTATACGGAAATTAAACACTTGTACGAATTAAGCGGTTGAATTGGAATTTACAGTAAAATTATATTTGGATTAAGTCCTTCTCAGTGAAGGCATCCTCAATTTTTTTTTTTTTTTTTTGGGGGTTGTTAATTAGGTGAAGTCCGCATCCTAATAAGTTGATAATTAGAACATTATAAGGCAACATCAATACATCATTGTATCCAAGTCAAATACAGTGATGGTGTTAGTAGTGCCATTCACGACAATTGTTTTAAAAATACTTTGATGCATGTAATTTTGTTGGCACACGCTAACTCGCTGAAGTGGTGTTCAACGTCGTTATTTTGCTTTTGTTTAATCACAGCTTTTAATGCTGAGTGCTTCGGCCAACAAGCTGTCCAAGTTAAAAGAGCAAGCTGAGGAATATGCTTCTTTGATAATGGAAGAATTAGATCCTGAAAATCTTGGATATATTGAGGTATTACCTACTTTTATTATTTAAATTACTCTTTTTTTTCCCTTCAATTGTTAAATTAATAATATGATCACTTTCACTTTTATTAAATTTTCATACTAAAACTACAGCTTGTGACGCTTCTTATGTTTTTAAGAAATTTATATTTACAAACTATATATTAGTATATAAAAAAAATCATTACCATGTAATTATTTTATCGAGGTTTATATATATAGATATATAGCTCTTTTTTTATTATTTAAAATTAAAATTTATGTATGTCTTGCGGAGGAAAAAATTAAATAAACTTTTATAAAGTGAAAGTCAAACAACTTTTCATGTAATGTATTATATATTAAAAGGTGATCCAATTTGCCTGTTTTCTTGTAAGCGTGGATGAATTAGGTGAATTTACTTATTATTATTATTATTATTATTATTTTCCTTGTAAGCGTGTCAGTCACGTGTTATATAGTAATTGACTTCTCATATCATAATTAATGTGACAATTATGAGCGCTAATCAATGTGTGTCGAACGGCATGCTATTATTATTAAGAAAATTTATTCAAGATTTGGCTTAAATTTTTATAAACAGAGAACTGGCTTGGGTTAAAAGCATCTCATTTTCCGTTTAAGAATTAACAGTGATGAAGCCTTCATCATCTTTTAGTCCAATCAATACAAATGACTATCTAATAAGTCTTAACAAAATGTAGTACGAGCGGTTAATAGTTGTTATTTAACTATCTTTTCCCATTTACTCAGTTATGGCAGTTGGAGACGTTACTGCTACAAAGAGACACCTACATGAATTATAGCAGACCTCTTAGCACAACAAGCAAAACAAGCAACTGGAGTCAGAACTTGAGTCCATTTACACCCAAGGGTGCATTCCGCAAATTAAGCTTTACATTCCGGTGTCTAGTGCTAGAGAACTGGCAAAGAGGTTGGATTTTGTTGCTGTGGATGATGGCAATGGCCGTCCTCTTTGCGTGGAAATTCATCCAGTATAAAAACATGGCAGCATTTCAAGTCATGGGCTATTGCTTGACCACAGCTAAAGGCGCCGCCGAGACTCTCAAGCTCAACATGGCTCTGATACTCCTGCCCGTTTGTCGAAATACCCTCACTTGGCTTCGGTCTACTAGAGCAAGATACTTTGTCCCTTTTGATGACAACATCAATTTTCATAAGGTACTAAGCTTAACAAGCTTGTTTCTTGCTCTGTAAGAAAAAAAAATTTAACACTATTTTGCACAGAGCACAGAGTGTCTTAGTATATTAACTTGATTAATTCACAGACGATAGCATGTGCCATAATCATTGGAGTCGTCCTTCATGCGGGAAATCATCTGGCATGCGACTTTCCCCGATTAGTAAACTCATCTCCAGAAGAATTTGCCCCCATGTCTACACAATTCCACAACAAGAAGCCCACTTACAAATACCTTTTAACCGGCGTTGAAGGTGTGACGGGGATTGTTATGGTCGTTTTAATGGTCATTGCATTCACTCTGGCAACACACAAATTTAGGAAAAATGGGGTCAGGCTACCTTCACCTTTCAACAGATTGACAGGCTTTAATGCATTCTGGTATTCACATCACCTTACTGCCATCGTCTACATTTTGCTGATTGTCCATGGAAATTTCTTGTACTTGGCACATGAGTGGTATCAAAAAACAGTAAGCACCTTGAGAGCTAATTAAAATCAGCAACTTTTATTAAAAGTTAAAACAGAGGAATCAATCATGAAGTGCTAACCATTTGTCAAATTTCAGACATGGATGTACATCTCTTCTCCTTTGTTGCTCTATGTGGCAGAGCGGAATCTGCGAACAAGAAGATCAGGACATTTTTCTGCAAAAGATTTAAAGGTAATTAGATTATTTATATAAATTCCTCTGCATTTGATACGCTTGTATGAAAAATAATATTCATTTAAATGACCGCTTTCGGAGGGAGAAAAGTGCTTCAAAATACAGAGCACGGGCAACATAGTAAAGTAATGTTTAGAAAATTGATAATTGTCTTCGTTTGTGCGATACAGGTTTCAGTTCTACCAGGAAATGTTTTAAGCATAGTTATGTCAAAACCAAATGGATTTAGGTACAGAAGCGGTCAGTACATTTTTCTACAGTGTCCTACGATCTCCTCATTTGAATGGTGAGAATAATTCTGGTAGACATATACTTAGCTAAACCTTTTGGCCTCTCCTGAATATAGTGTTAATGACAAGCAACATTTTGAGATGCATCATGCACTAAAATAGCTTGTATTGATGCTTTCCAGGCATCCATTTTCAATTACCTCAGCACCAGGGGATGACCACCTGAGTGTTCACATCCGAATAGTTGGAGACTGGACGCATGAATTGAAGCAAGTTTTCACCGAGGACAAGGATTCAACATATGTTATTGGCCGGGCTGAATTTGGCCACGGTGGGACCAACAGCAGAATGTAAGTACATTGCATGTAAGGAAAATGTAAAGCGATTACTAATCAAATTGTACTCTTTTGATTTTAATGCAAAATTATACATTGGTGCAGCCAACCCAGACTGCTTGTTGATGGCCCATATGGTGCAGCCGCACAGGACTATAGCAATTACGATGTCTTGCTCCTAGTAGGACTAGGAATTGGAGCTACCCCTTTTATAAGCATACTTAGAGATCTTTTAAACAATACAAGAGAGGAACTGATGGTACATTCCACTCTTTAAAGTAAATAAGCAAATAGTATTCTGTAAATGTTGCCAGTAATCAACTCTATTGACACTGATGGCACAGGACTCAAACACAGATTCAAGTAGATCAGCCAGCTTGAACAGCTATACATCTTCAAATACATCTCCAGGTTCAAGTATGATAGCAGGTGGCAAGAAGAAACCACAGAGGACTAGAAATGCTTATTTCTACTGGGTGACCAGGGAGCCTGGTTCATTTGAATGGTTCAAAGGAGTAATGGATCAAGTTGCAGAAATGGATCTTGAAGTAATACAAATCACTTCTAACTCATGTTCATCATGATAACTTAATGTTGCCACTATAAACAATCTACAAAAGGACAGTGTTATAACTCAGTGTCTCAATATATCGAATTTGAAACAGGGTCAGATCGAGCTGCACAACTACCTAACAAGTGTTTATGAAGAGGGGGATGCAAGATCAACTTTGATCACCATGGTTCAAGCTCTTAACCATGCCAAACATGGAGTTGACATCTTATCTGGCACCAGAGTAGGATCTAACTTTTACCTTTAACATAAACAAACATAATCTTTATCTTTCCATTGTGAACGATTAATACTACATCCGATCCTTCAACAATTATTTTTACTTTTATGTGATAAATCTAAGTTGTAACCTTCGGAAATTGATTTCTTGCAGGTAAGGACACACTTTGCAAGGCCAAACTGGAAAGAAGTTTTCAGCAGAGTAGCTACAAAACATCCGAATGCCACGATAGGTAAAGACATGCATGAAAAAAAAAAAATCAATATGCTTGTGTTTGAGGTTTGAGTTTCAAATCTAGACTGAAAACCGCGTTTGATATAATTACAACGATGTTAAAATAAAAAATGCAATAAATTGCAGGTGTGTTCTACTGTGGGATGCCAGTGTTAGCAAAGGAGTTGAAGAAACTATCACATGAGCTGACTCACCGGACATCCACACGCTTCGAATTCCACAAGGAGTACTTCTGAATCACAAAAGAGTAAAACGTATACAGAATTATATTATACTATTGACAGAGTATGTTGTCCAACAAAGGAGAAATTATAATAAAAAAATTACAGAAAAAAGGTCAAGGGTTTTAGGTTGACCCAATCTCTGCCATTTCTGTGCATCCGCCCTGTACGCCTGTGTGTTTGAAATGCAAATTCCTAAGCTGTTGAACAATTCATTAATTGTTATAACCCAGTGTATAGACCACGCGCCATCAAATGTAATGGCACTGACTACTGTATTCCAAAGTGAGATCAGAACATAAATGCAGTCAATAAATAACGCTCTTTATATATCAATGAAGTAAGCTACCTTGCTGAGAAATTCTTCTAACAACAAGTGGGAGTCTAACAACAGCATTAAATTTGGAAAAATATACAAATGACTGACTGGGCAGTATCAATCATCTCTCAACTTCCTGAGGAGTTTGGAAGCCCAGCTTCGAACACGTCGCTTAAGCGTATAACCAACAAAGACTCCAGCAACAAAGAAAAACGTGCAAAGCTTTGAGCAGGTCCACAGTGACACCACTTGTCTGCAAAGAGAAAGAACGGTAAGAAGATATTCTCTTTCCATTGGAACAAAGCCAAAATTTATAATGCTCACAGATAAAACTAATTTAAGGAGCTTAGTTGCTGAATTTATAATTTTGTACATACAAGTACACTTTGATAGGAGTACAAAAAATTATTTGAAAATTCTTTCCAGCAGGCACTTTTAGCCAAATCAATGAAAATGGAATATGCAACCAACTAGATTAACATAAATACCCTCTAGATAGTCGCAAACACTTGTTCAGGCTATGAAAGCATAGAGGAATTTAAACGACAAAGGCACAAAAACCAATAGGAAAGTACATTTGTAAGTGTTCTTAGCTGCCAACTGAAAAGTTCATGTCAATCTGATTCAAGAGACTATGAATCACGAAATAAAGATGTTTGATAGGTTGGAGGAGTGAATGCCAATATTCACAAACCAAAACACTTAAAAAGAGGAATTTAGAATATCAGTGGCAGTATTAATTTACATACCTCCAGTTAAAGAAATTTGTCTATCAAAAGCATCCAATAAATAGCACAACATTAATGAGATTCAAATTTGAGTGCAACACTCCTACTTTGAAATGAAACATCCTGAGATTCAAATTACAGTTCAACACTTCTATTTTTACTTTCAATAGCTGACACAATCCGTTTTAAGCTTCATTCGAGGACAACATACCCTTAACCAGTTTTTGGATCTAGTAACATTGTTAACCAATTTGGAGAAGGCCGTATCCAACATAAAAAGTGATATGAACAACTCCCAACAATTATTCTTCCCAGTATGGAATTAGTGAAGAATCAAGCTACAAGTCTCAATCTATACAAAACTTACTAGGTTTTTGTCTCAACACTAACCTCATCCACACACCTCTACCTCAAGACTACTGCATTCCGACAATAACTAAATTAAAAAGTTAAAAATAAAAAAATGGTAGGCACTAGAGAACAAATAAAATAAAACATATATCAACTAATACCATTATCAGAAAGTTACTCATAAATTATGCAAATCCAAAAGGTTGCACAAAAATTATCCCTATGCCTAATGATTTACTTTCATGTATCTCCAAGACCACTTAGTCTGACATGATAGCAACAGGCAAAAATTTGAATTTGCACAATTTAAACCAAGACCACAGGCATATGTATCCGGGTTTTGACTCGCTTAGCCCTTTAATCTCCTCATCATCAACTCCAATTTCTACATAAGTTTGTTTTATGGAAATGACATAATCAATGCGTAAATCACCTAAAAACACTAACTTGAAAAAATCTTAGCCATTCAAATGGAAAAAAAAACACGAATCTGAGACAAAAAAAAATATCAATAAATAAAACAATAATCGTACCTGGAACCTCTGGCGATGATAACAGGTTCACTGGAATGACAATCAGCAACCATTCCTTGTAATTCTCTACCAGCCTCAGTTAACGAAGAAGAAGAAGAGAAGAATAAGAGCCTGATGTTGATGATCCCTTTTTTGGAATTTTATTGAAAAACTTCTGCAATCCCTCCATTTCTCTTGAACCTACAGCAATTTGGAGATGGTGGAACCAATTTAACTACTTTCAACAACACCGCCCGTACGCTCTTTACGTCGTCAGGTTAGGGTTTTGGGTTTTACAGCGACTGGGAGTCGGAGTTTAAATTGAAGTTTTCGGCGATTAAAGGGGTGTCAGTGTATTTTTACTCATTTTCAGAAAACTCCTTGAGGTCTCTACAATGACAAGAATGCGCCTTTTTTAATTATAGATTAATGGTGAGTTTTCAAGCTAATCATGTATTAGGGGATTGGGGTCAGCAATTATCCACGACAAAGGCCAATCCCAATCTATCTCCATCTTCATCTTCAGCAGCGCCACATCTTCTTATCTGCCTCATGTTTCCATAAACAAACAACAACTGGTAAAATAATACACTCCAACTAGCGAGCAAGCAAGAAACACTCAAACGTTGTACATACGTTGCTTTTGACATCATCAAGAACCTTATATCTTCCACTCAAATGGCTGCTTCACTGAATCTCCCAAAGCACACTCTCCCATCTTTTCTCCCCACTCAAACTCCTAGGACCCCACCTTCCCAAAGCCTCGCAATTCCCTCCAAATCATCATCACAGTCTCAATTTTATGGCCTCAGGTTCTCTTTTTCTTCCAACTTGCCAATCCCATCTTCCACATCTTTCAAGACTTCCATTTCTGCCAAGGTATATTAATGGCATTGCTTCATTATCATGTTTACTCAACTTGTATGTCGCAGCTTGTTACTTGTCATTAATTTAGTTTTATTTGTTACATATATATTATATGTCACATATAACAGGTGAGCAAAGGACAGGCGCCTCCTTCCTTCACATTGAAAGATCAAGAGGGCAGGAATGTGAGCCTATCTAAGTTTAAAGGGAAGCCCGTGGTTGTTTACTTTTACCCTGCTGATGAGTCACCTGGCTGCACCAAACAGGTTCTTTATTTTTATCTGTTTATTAATGTTGTTCATTTTCTTGTGTGTTGATACTCCTTTCCTTTCCGACCCTTTCCTTTTGGTTCTACATTAGCCAGTGTAAATGGGATTTGAGGAAGAGAAGTAAGAAGATTTTATTTTTCCTCTGCCTGATTATGGTTCTGTACTAGGGTTTCTTTCAGGGGTTCTAGTAACTGAAGTAAAATATCTGATTATTGTGAATTCTTGTATTGATTGATTATGTAAAGAGATAGTGCATTAAGTTAGACAAGTCGTCAAGGAAATATGCAACCTTGACGTCTTGAAGAATCTTATGTGAGTGATACTTTTGCAGGCATGCGCTTTCAGGGATTCTTATGAGAAATTTAAGAAAGCAGGAGCTGAGGTTATTGGGATTAGTGGTGATGATTCATCATCACACAAGGTAAGATATTTCATTTATTGGAACAGCTACAAGGCAATGTATTATTTCCTTCTCTTTCTTCCTGAAATGAAATTCTTGATGAAAACAAAAACGAGTCCTTTCAACTGAGTTTATTAATTTCCATGCAAACTAATAACTTATCTTTTAATGCAGCTCTATTCAAGCACCTTTCCTTGTATGGTTATATGCTTATTTAAGTAAACCAAATAAGTTATATGAAAGCTCTTTTTACTTTTAATCTGGCTGAACTGTCATTGGGTTTGCCTTTAGTTCAGTTAGCATTTAATAGGAACCTGCACAGTTACGTAATTCTGTTGTATTGTCCTGTTTTAAGGGATAGAATGTTGTCAATCATTGTTCCATGTCAGTATCAAGTTATCAACAAGCATCTAGCTTATCAACATAGCATGGTTAAGATGACCTTAATATTATTTTCATTTTGCATTGCCAATCATGCCATAGGAATGACCAATTTTGAATGGATATAGGCATTTGCAAAAAAGTATAGGCTTCCATATACATTGCTGAGCGACGAGGGTGACAAGGTCAGGAAAGAATGGGGGGTTCCAGGAGACTTCTTCGGATCATTGCCTGGGAGACAGACTTACGTTCTTGACAAGAATGGAGTGGTTCAGCTCATCTACAACAACCAGTTCCAACCTGAAAAACACATTGATGAGACCTTGAAGTTTCTTCAAAGCAGTTGAACATCTCAATGTATTGTCTTGTTCATGCTTGGTTCAAAATCCTCTGTAATTAACGTAGCTGTTACCTGAGTTTGGACCCTCAGTTTCTGAAATAAGAAATATTAAACTTTCAGCTCAAGCAAAGTTGAACAACTCTGGTTTAACAAGGAAATAAAAATCAGTGATACTTCTTGTCACAATGGAGATGTCAGTTCTTTTGGATAGTGTTTATGTTGAATTGCTCACAATTTAAAAGTAAAATTCAAGGCTCAGGGAGCAGAAAATTAAGATGCAAACTTAGATAAATTAACTTTATTTAGTCATATAGGTTGTGGATCACCTATACAAAATCTTTCCCTTATTTTCATTTTATCTACACTTTGGTAGTTTGGTAATACAAATGAAAGAACATAAACAGGAAAAATAAGTATCTCCCACTTTTTGGATGGCACTGTGTTTGCTTAAGTTGCTTCTTTATTTCTCGTCCTCGTAGTCTTTGCTACCATAAGGGCTAAATGCTTCAAGTAACCAGTTCCTCTTCCTCCAAGCATTCCATCCCATTTCTTCGCAAATTTCATCACTGTGATTGATGCTGAAAGTAGAGATGCAGTGCCTCTTGTAGAACCTTGTTGATTGCTTCATGACTTCCATCTCTTTAGATGTTTGTTCAAGCATTTTCTCTGCACTGGGAAGCTTAAATTTATCATCAATTAGTCGACTCAGCCATATGCTGCGTAACTCCGCTGTGTGAAGGTTTGAAACACTCTCAATGTATCCCACAAAAGCCATGTTTGGTATCAGTGGGTGGATGGTTCCCCTGCCAGAAAATTAGATAATGCAGCAATGTTACTTTCCAGTCAGAGACTTGGCAAGTGCTATCCAAAAGTGCTTTTAAATGTGTGGCTCACCTGTATAAAGGCATAAGACCGGGAGGGTGCTCGAGCAGACTTTGGAAAGGCTCTGGTAAGAAAGCTTTGAGCTTTTTCTTGCCATCATAACCGGTGCAAAGAATCACAACATCAGCCTCCAATTTAGTGTTGTCCTCGAACTCTAGTCCTCCCTTCCAAAACCACCATTTTGAAGCTCTCTTGAACACAATCTTTCCCTTTTCAGCCTCAGAGAAAAAACCCTCCGGCACGATAGCCATCTGGCAAGATGCATAGTCTTCTTCAAATGGGTGGCCTGGTTTCAATCCATACTTCAGCAATGGAAGCTTCCATAGCAAATAGGACTCAATGAACTTGGAAACTCCGCGCCTCTGTCCAGAATTATTATAATGTAATGTTACCTTTAGCATGTAAAACAAATTGGAGCTTCACTTGATCTACTTTTAAAGAATGTGAACTCACCAAAGGGATAAAAGGAGACAAAGTAGAGTCCTGAGCAAGCTTTGATTAGGGCTTCCATGGAGAAACTGAGAAAATCTTGTGGAGTAGAACATGAAGAAAGGCAAACCCCATATCCGGTAATGAGGTACAGTCCAGTGTGTAGTCCTTACAATCATAGTGCACGGTTGCCCTTCTGGTCCTAATTTAAATACATATACAAGTTATAAATAACAGATAATGAATTAGCTGTCTCGAAACAAAAATGAATTTAAATGAATATGAAACCCATATGACCAGTCAATAAATTAAAGGTTCATCCATCTTATCTATCATAGTTTCTCCATCTTTTTGTTCTTAGTGAAATGACTTTGCTTAATCTTAAGAATAATCATATAAAAGAAAGCTTTATTTAAAAAAAATAAGAAAAGATATAAGCATAGTATGACTGGAAACTTAAATATTATATATCCCGTACAAGTGTGCGGGATTCCAACTCAAACTCTTTTTTTACCATCGCAGGAGTTTCTTAAGTTGAATAATCGAACTTTCCAAGAACAGCTAAATGAGGAGACAGAATTATATATGATTTTGTGAATGGTCATGTATTGAGTCAATAATGATGTTTTTCTCGGATCGATCCCATTGTAAAATGCAAAATTCTTCTTGAAAACCTATGCAGTCAGTAAGTCCAAAGACGGCTGGACAAGATATGTTTGATTGTTACTTGTTTGACACTTGACCACGCAATCGAATGTTCTCACTTCTCATGCAAATTCAACTCATATGGACAACGTGGAAAATCATCAGATCCTGTTCACTACTTGTCCTTGGACCGACTGGTCCAAATGAATTTCACCCCCATTTGTTCCACCAGCGCATGAACAAATTAAGAGTGTGGACAAACAGATGGAACCTGTTTGTTTCCAAGATGCATGGGAAAATAAAGGAAGATGCAAGAAAGCAATTTAAATAATTAATTTCTAAAGCGACGCCTATCATAAATTTCTAAAGATAATATATTAAGCGATAAAGAAGTTGCACATGCGTTATTCATAAATTTAAATAAATACTTATTTAATTTTTTATCTTTTAATTTAAGTGATCGTTTAATTTCTACATTTTAAAAATACCTTATAACACTCATGTTGTTAAATATGTTATACTCGTACCCTTTCTTTTATATATATATAATCATATCCTTACAACAAAATTCTTACATTTTTTTAGGATATTAATGAAAAGAAAAAATATTAATTTATCAAATTAACCCTAAAATTAACATAAAATTTTCACAAATTCAAATTTTATGTTATTATTTTACTTTTATTACTAATTTAGTAAATTAATTTGTTAATTTAATAACTATTAGTAAAATTGTTGCAAGGATATTAATCATTCTTTTAAGTTGAGTGATATTAATTAATGTATAAATAAATTATTATCAAGATTGTTGCACGGGTATAGAAATATTAGTTTTTTCATATTGATATTTTCTGGTTAACGTTCTAATAATTATTAATTAAATTTTTATAAATTAATTAATTAATTGATGTCAAGAATATTATTGCAAAATGTATTATTATAAAAACAAAGAGAAAACAAGGATAAAAAAATAACATATTTAACTATATAGAGTGTTTTAAGATAATTTTTTAAAATGTAGGAACTAAACGAGTGTTTATCTCACAAATCTTAAAATTAACTACTAAATGAATTAGGTATAGGTACCTTGGTTTGACTCAGCGCACTCCTTGGCTAAATCAATAGCTGATTTCTTGAAACCCACGACTGCAACCTTCTTGTCTTTGAGAAGTTGAGAAGCAGCTTCTTTGTCAAGTTTGCAGTAGTCGATGGAATGCAAAACCTGGCCTTCAAACACCTCAGGCCCTTTGTTGTTTGGGAAAGCTGGAATTATTGGTACGTCACCATATTTGCCAGTACAAACAACAAGAAACTCGAAGCCATACCACTGAAAAATCATGCACATATTTCACACACGTATATTAGCTCTCAAATGTTCTCTTTCCAGCCGAGTTAATTATTATCACTATGTATCAATTAATGAGAAGCAAAAATAAATAAATAAATTAATAAAGTCTAGTATTCAGAATGATTATGATACGCTGGTTCCATTCATATATACATCTATCAACACTTTCCAAATATTTCATTACATATGTCAAGCTTTTGGTTACAAATTTGATACTTTTATAGTTCAACTCACTATGATACGACATAAAACAATTTCAGACATGTATTCGTGCATGCATGCATGCATATCAACCGTATCATGCACGTCAAGCTTCTTATATATATTAATTAATACCTTTGTTGCTGAAAATATTTAGGCATGGACTACCCAAAAAAAAAAAAAAGAATATTTAGAGGATTGAAAACAGTTAATATGAAAAAATAAATAACAACCTGAATGGAGTTCGAATTGAGAGTTTGGACGGCAACCTCCCAAACCGGATGGCCACCCGGCAAGAGGTTGCCACCAATATCAGTGGTTTCGAGGCTACCGGTGAACCGGACCTCCACCACCTTGGAATTGAACCTCACGTACTTGAACACATCAAAGTGTTTGGCATAAGATTCAAGGTAATCCAATATCTCAGTATAAGAAGGGAAGCCGGGATCATCTCTATTAGGCCAAGGAAAATCAGTGAACTCATAATCACTACGATGCGACTGAAGCTTAGTTGAATTATAAGAACAGCTTTTCCAGATTCCTCCTATGGAGTCCGAGGCCTCGAACACCACCGGATTGTGGTGCCGGAGCTGTTTAGCCGCAGCTAAACCGCTAACGCCGGCTCCAATAATGGCAATTTTGGAGTAATTGGCCATGTGGGTGGGTATTTCTTAAGAACAGAGAGGTTTTGATGAATGGAGTTGAATACAAAGTTCTTGTGAAACCACGTATTTATAGTGCACGAGTGGTGATGGATGTTATAGATGAGAAGCACGTGAAATGGTTGGACTTTAAAGCTATTGACAGGACTGATTCTCAGCCGTCTTTATGTAATATAAAACTGTAATGTGAAATTGGTAAGTTATTTTGTGGAACTTTCCTCATATATGAATCTCGTTGTGACAAAATTAAGTTATATTTTCTCTGTATGATTCATATATACGAAACATACAGCATATAATATATATTGTGAAGCTAATTTTGCTGTGGATTTTATGGCTCTTTGCCTCATGTATTGGACAACCCTCTTGAGTGACTTGGCTATTGATTATGTAATGCTATATAGGGGACCCAGTTTCCCATTCTGTTTTGCCCTAATCTTTACTGGGCTCCCTTGTATATGTTCTCGTGTTATTTACTTTCAGAATTATGCTAAAGTAAACTTTCAACTATTGTACAAACAACGAAATAGACTTCTAAAAATGTGCTTTTAGACAGTGAGCTATAAGATTTCCATTTTGTGCTCGAGTGAAAAAATTGAATCGACTGAAATCTAATGTTTTTAACGCGTAGCTTGTGTTGATTGGAGTCAAATAATGTAAAGGCCCTGCAGAGAAGTCAGTTCGATCGTTTTTTATACGACGATGCTTACTCGTACATGTTAATCAACTTTAAGTTTGACCAGTTTTTAAATTGGTTGGTGAGCCGTGGTGTTGCCTTCTTTGTTGCACGTGGCATTAAATTTGAATTTTCGACAAGTGATGTTAATAATATCGTGGCATATCGACGCAAAAAAAAAATCAGGGCTTTGCTACAATAAATTCCCTGTCTAAAATTTTTGGATGCTCAATGAAAAAAGAACTAAAGTTAGAAGAAAAACAGGAAAAAGAATTGTCATATTAATGAAGCATCCGGGAAGAAGATAAGAAAGTTATAAGAAATTGATAGGCAGATTCACTTGCAAAGTTTATGCATTTTGAATGGAGAATAATTTCCAAACTTGAGCATAAAATCAAAGTCCATTTAATTACCACAACTATTAGTCAGTAGCGCAGCAGGCAGTAGTGATCTTTTTGTTGGTAAAGAGTCAGAATTCATAATTCAAAGTTCTTCGTTGGATATTTGTTATAAACAATTAATTTTTTCGTCACCGAGAAATAATGGCTAGCTTTCCTTAAAATATATTTTACAGAAACAGGTTAACGAACCATTTGCTGTTACAAAACTTTCAACGGGTTCCCCCTTTACCACGCTTAAGTAGAGACTATGAATTTTGACGAGTAGGTTATGAATTCAAACGCTACAGTGCCATGTTCCCATGTGATTGAGGAGTATAAGTTGAAATTTTCAGTTTCTATTGCACCATGAAATTGCTACCGCAATTTCAGGATTCCAGTTCTAGAAATTTGACCCTCAAATTAATATCTATATATATATATATATATATATAGAACATCTTAGTAGCAACAATGTCGGGCAGTAACATATCTTCCTTAAAACATAAGATAACAATAATTTGATATGCAGTTTACATGAAAATTCAAGTGTAACTAATGGGAAAAAAACATATACCATTTGAACTTTTATATATAGATGCAGTGTCTCAACGGAAAATCATACAAAGGTAAATAATTTTGGTTCTAATTCTAAAATGAATTTGGGATTCATGCTTATTTGAGTTGTGCTAAATTTAAGACAAGAAAGTGAAGCAAACACTACACATACGATTTTGTCTTCTAAGGTGTCTGATATTGATTTAATGTGTCCATACATCTTATTTTATCCCAAAAAAATGTATCTCTCACACACACACAAAAAGAAATTGTAATCTGCAATTTTAAAGTACGGTAAACCGCATAATCTATGAGTTTTCTTAAATTTTTCTACACTTTAGAATCTCGAATCAGATCGAGTGTGTGTATAATGGCTTTCACTTTCTGTACTTACATTTACTAAATAAAAAAAGAAATATATGGTCATGATCATTTACAGTATGTTCAAGTATGAACAGTGTCCATATTCTTTGTTCCTAGAAGTAGTGTGAGTACACCGAAATCAAAATTGAGTTCTAGGCCACCCTAGTTCCAATTTTTTTTTTTTTGACTTTTCTGTAGCTTTATTGATGGCTGTTTAATTGTATGTATGTTTGAAAAAATTAATCGTTGTAATATAAAACTGAATGACTGATGTCCCATATATGAAACTAAATCTTAGTTGTCTCTTTCATGGAGTGAATTGCATGCATAAACACACACTTATTGATCGTGAAAAGGACGTTTTGAAATTTGATTTTGTTTGTATTTGCTTTCTTGGTATGAAAGGTTTAATAAAAATGACTGAATTTATTTATTAAAAATTATAATTTTACAAAATTTTATTAAAATAACTGAATTTATTTATTAAAAATAAATCTCAAAATTTTAATAATTTAGGGGATTTTTATTAAATCCCAAAATTTTGTAATTATTTTTATAATTATAATTTTTATTTAGATTTTTATTAAAAATAAAAATTCTAATTTTGGAATTTATTTTTTATTAAATTTAGGGATATTTTTATAATTATAATTTTCTTATTGTTCAAAGTTTTTGTAAAATAAAATGGTCTTTTAATTTATTTAGGGGTAAAATTATCATTTCATTTAAATTATTTAACACTGTTAGTTAAAAAGTAACTAATTAATACAAATTTTTAAAAAAAAATGGTGCAGAGAACGTGTTAGAATTTTTTGGTAGTTGGATGAACATAAGACAAAAAAGAGGTGGTGCAATAATAATTTTCCTTTTATTTATAGATGCAATGTCTAAACGAAAAATCATGTGAAGGTAAATAATTTTGGTTTTAATTCTAAAATGAATTTGGGATTCATGCTTATTTGAGTTGTGCTAAATTTAAGACAAGAAAGTGAAGCAAACACTACACATACGATTTTGTCTTCTAAGGTGTCTGATATTGATTTAATGTGTCCATACATCTTATTTTATCCCAAAAAAATGTATCTCACACACACACAAAGAATTGTAATCTGCAATTTTAAAGTACGGTAAACCAGCATAATTATGAGTTTTCTTAAATTTTTCTACACTTTAAAATTTCGAATCAGATCGAGTGTGTGTATAATGACTTTCACTTTCTGTACTTACATTTACTAAATAAAAAAAGAAATATATGGTCATGATCATTTACAGTATGTTCAAGTATGAACAGTGTCCATATTCTTTGTTCCTAGAAGTAGTGTGAGTACACCGAAATCAAAATTGAGTTCTAGGCCACCCTAGTTCCAATTTTTTTTTTTTGACTTTTCTGTAGCTTTATTGATGGCTGTTTAATTGTATGTATGTTTGAAAAAATTAATCGTTGTAATATAAAACTGAATGATTGATGTCCCATATATGAAACTAAATCTTAGTTGTCTCTTTCATGGAGTGAATTGCATGCATAAACACACACTTATTGATCGTGAAAAGTACGTTTTGAAATTTGATTTTGTTTGTATTTGCTTTCTTGGTATGAAAGGTTTAATAAAAATGACTGAATTTATTTATTAAAAATTATAATTTTACAAAATTTTATTAAAATAACTGAATTTATTTATTAAAAATAAATCTCAAAATTTTAATAATTTAGGGGATTTTTATTAAATCCCAAAATTTTGTAATTATTTTTATAATTATAATTTTTATTTAGATTTTTATTAAAAATAAAAATTCTAATTTTGGAATTTATTTTTTATTAAATTTAGGGATATTTTTATAATTATAATTTTCTTATTGTTCAAAGTTTTTGTAAAATAAAATGGTCTTTTAATTTATTTAGGGGTAAAATTGTCATTTCATTTAAATTATTTAACAGTGTTAGTTAAAAAGTAACTAATTAATACAAATTTTTAAAAAAAATGGTGCAGAGAACGTGTTAGAATTTTTTGGTAGTTGGATGAACATAAGACAAAAAAGAGGTGGTGCAATAATAATTTTCCTTTTATTTATAGATGCAATGTCTAAACGAAAAATCATGTGAAGGTAAATAATTTTGGTTTTAATTCTAAAATGAATTTGGGATTCATGCTTATTTGAGTTGTGCTAAATTTAAGACAAGAAATTGAAACAAACACTACACATACAATTTTGTCTTCTAAGGTGTCTGTTATTGATTTAATGTGTCCATACATCTTATTTTATCCCAAAAAAATGTATCACACACACACAATTGTAATCCGCAATTTTAAAATATGGTAAACCACATGATCATTGAATTTTCTCAAATTTTTCTACACTTTAAAATTTTAGATCAGATCAAGTGTGTGTATAATGACTTTCACTTTCTGTACTTACATTTACTAAATAAAAAAAGAAATATATGGTCATGATCATTTACAGTATGTTCAAGTATGAACAGTGTCCATATTCTTTGTTCCTAGAAGTAGTGTGAGTACACCGAAATCAAAATTGAGTTCTAGGCCACCCTAGTTCCAATTTTTTTTTTTTGACTTTTCTGTAGCTTTATTGATGGCTGTTTAATTGTATGTATGTTTGAAAAAATTAATCGTTGTAATATAAAACAGAATGACTGATGTCCCATATATGAAACTAAATCTTAGTTGTCTCTTTCATGGAGTGAATTGCATGCATAAACACACACTTATTGATCGTGAAAAGTACGTTTTGAAATTTGATTTTGTTTGTATTTGCTTTCTTGGTATGAAAGGTTTAATAAAAATGACTGAATTTATTTATTAAAAATTATAATTTTACAAAATTTTATTAAAATAACTGAATTTATTTATTAAAAATAAATCTCAAAATTTTAATAATTTAGGGGATTTTTATTAAATCCCAAAATTTTGTAATTATTTTTATAATTATAATTTTTATTTAGATTTTTATTAAAAATAAAAATTCTAATTTTGGAATTTATTTTTATTAAATTTAGGGATATTTTTATAATTATAATTTTCTTATTGTTCAAAGTTTTTGTAAAATAAAATGGTCTTTTAATTTATTTAGGGGTAAAATTGTCATTTCATTTAAATTATTTAACAGTGTTAGTTAAAAAGTAACTAATTAATACAAATTTTTTAAAAAAAATGGTGCAGAGAACGTGTTAGAATTTTTTGGTAGTTGGATGAACATAAGACAAAAAAGAGGTGGTGCAATAATAATTTTCCTTTTATTTATAGATGCAATGTCTAAACGAAAAATCATGTGAAGGTAAATAATTTTGGTTTTAATTCTAAAATGAATTTGGGATTCATGCTTATTTGAGTTGTGCTAAATTTAAGACAAGAAATTGAAACAAACACTACACATACAATTTTGTCTTCTAAGGTGTCTGTTATTGATTTAATGTGTCCATACATCTTATTTTATCCCAAAAAAATGTATCACACACACACAATTGTAATCCGCAATTTTAAAATATGGTAAACCACATGATCATTGAATTTTCTCAAATTTTTCTACACTTTAAAATTTTAGATCAGATCAAGTGTGTGTATAATGACTTTCACTTTCTGTACTTACATTTACTAAATAAAAAAAGAAATATATGGTCATGATCATTTACAGTATGTTCAAGTATGAACAGTGTCCATATTCTTTGTTCCTAGAAGTAGTGTGAGTACACCGAAATCAAAATTGAGTTCTAGGCCACCCTAGTTCCAATTTTTTTTTTTTGACTTTTCTGTAGCTTTATTGATGGCTGTTTAATTGTATGTATGTTTGAAAAAATTAATCGTTGTAATATAAAACTGAATGACTGATGTCCCATATATGAAACTAAATCTTAGTTGTCTCTTTCATGGAGTGAATTGCATGCATAAACACACACTTATTGATCGTGAAAAGGACGTTTTGAAATTTGATTTTGTTTGTATTTGCTTTCTTGGTATGAAAGGTTTAATAAAAATGACTGAATTTATTTATTAAAAATTATAATTTTACAAAATTTTATTAAAATAACTGAATTTATTTATTAAAAATAAATCTCAAAATTTTAATAATTTAGGGGATTTTTATTAAATCCCAAAATTTTGTAATTATTTTTATAATTATAATTTTCTTATTGTTCAAAGTTTTTGTAAAATAAAATGGTCTTTTAATTTATTTAGGGGTAAAATTGTCATTTCATTTAAATTATTTAACACTGTTAGTTAAAAAGTAACTAATTAATACAAATTTTTAAAAAAAAATGGTGCAGAGAACGTGTTAGAATTTTTTGGTAGTTGGATGAACATAAGACAAAAAAGAGGTGGTGCAAAATAATTTTCCTTTTATTTATAGATGCAATGTCTAAACGAAAAATCATGTGAAGGTAAATAATTTTGGTTTTAATTCTAAAATGAATTTGGGATTCATGCTTATTTGAGTTGTGCTAAATTTAAGACAAGAAATTGAAACAAACACTACACATACAATTTTGTCTTCTAAGGTGTCTGTTATTGATTTAATGTGTCCATACATCTTATTTTATCCCAAAAAAATGTATCACACACACAATTATTAAAATATGGTAAACCACATGATCTATGAATTTTCTCAAATTTTTCTACACTTTAAAATTTTAGATCAGATCAAGTGTGTGTATAATGACTTTCACTTTCTGTACTTACATTTACTAAATTAAAAATAAAATATATGGTCATGATCATTTACAGCATGTTAAAGTATGAACAGTGTCCATATTCTTTGTTTCTTGTAGTAGTGTTAGTACCCGAAATCAAAATTGAGTTATAGGCCACCCTAGTTCTAATTTTATTTTTTTGGACTTTTCTGCAGCTTTATTGATAGCTGTTTGATTGTATGTATGTTTGAAAATAAATCCAAATGCATGAGTTCATTTACTTTATAATTAACTCACAATCATTATAAGTTTTTAATTACACTTCTTAACTTGTTTGTTACAATTTCTAAGTTTCATGCATTTATATATCCTTACTTACAACATTAATAAATTTGTGATCAGTAATAGAAAATCTATAATGGTTGTAACATAAAACTGAATGACTGATGTCCCATATATGAAACTAAATCTTAGTTGTCTCTTTCTTTGAGTGAATTGCATGCATAAAAACACTTCTTGATTGTGAAAAGGACGTTTGGAAAATTGATTTTGTTTGTATTTGGGAATAAAAGATACGCATTGCTTTCTTGGTATGAAAGGTTGAATATATGGAGAAGTTTGAATGGTAATGGAGAAGTTTGAATGAAAGTCTGCGGTTCAATTCAACTCCAATCCGCCGCAAAGAAAGCAGGTAGTATTTACATTTTAAATTGGGATGGGAATCCTGAGATTAAAAGTGTGGAATGAGAGTTGGAGTAGATTGTTTATTTATACTGAAGTGAGAGTATGAAATTGTCTTGAATTGAGAGTAAATAATTTTAAATTATAATATTACCTTTATTTAAAGAATTACAATTTTTAATTACAAAATTAATAAAAAATGTATTTGAAAAATAAAATATTTATTTTATTGTATTTATAAATTAATAATAATTAATAATATTCTTAATTATGTAAATCATAAATTTTTTATTAATTTTAATTTGAATTATGTAAATAAAAAATTATTAATAATAGCAACACAAATGAAACACTATCATTGATAATACAGTACAAAATTAATATTTCTTAAAATAAAATATTTATTATTATTAGTTAAATAAATATAATAATATTATATTTTCAAATAAAGATAGAATATAGTAATATTATTAATTCTCTATGAGTATAATAATATTATTTTTAAGTAATTTTAACTTAGAATCAATGTAAATTATTATTTTTAACTAAATATAATAATATTATATTTAAATATGTTTAATATTATTATTTTAATAAATTTAATTTATAAAATAACATACTAATATTATTTAAATAAATATAATATTATTTATTTTATTTTATTAAATTTAATAAAATAAGTATGTTTATTTTTTTAATAAATGTAATTTATAATATAATATAATGATATTATTTAAATAAATATGATATTATTTATTTTATTTTATTAAATATTATTTATTTTATTTTAAATATAAGGGTAAAAAGGGAAGAGAAGGAGTGGATTCCCACTCCCACATAGGGATGGCAAAATCCAGGTTTAGGTCCGGATTTAGCCTCCCAGTTCCAGTTCTAGAGCCGGACGCCATTTTCTTTCTCCCGGACGCAGATTAAAACTTGATTTTTTTTCCGTCCGGGTTCGGTCCAGGTTCAACCCGAAAAAATACGAGTTTTCGGATTCTGAGTTTTGAACCCGGATCAATAAATCAATTTCTACGATTCTAGAAATCCTCCTATGGACACGAGCAAGAAATTTGAATTAATTATAAGGCAAATTCAAATCAAAACAGAAAAAGTCATGTAAATGTTGAGTGTTAGAAAATGCATATTTATAAAGGAGAAAACCGTCATTTTACATTTCAAGTCTTACTAACAACCTTACTTTTATGTATTTAACATTCTTATAATTTAATTACGTGTATTTTATTTTAATTAAGTATTTTATGTATTTTATGGGCATTATAGTCATTTCACAATAAAAGAGAGATTAGACGGTAAAACGGACATCACTTTTGAACTCAGGACGGTCGAAAACCTCAGGAAGAGTTTAAAAGGAAAAATGACATTATTCACGTGTACGGTACTATTCACGTGTACAGTACTGTCTACGTTACTGTTCACATAGACGGATCGATGACGTGACATTGACCGATGATGTGACATTGACTGATGAGGTGTCACGATCCTGTTAAATTAAAATTCTTATGTACTGTTGATGGTGACGTTACAGCATATTAATATGGACTAAAAATCCCGCGTACGATACATGCATCACACAGGATTATTTTCAATCAAACCGCATTACTGATCAACCCGAATCAAACCGTGTTACTGTTCATCCACGTGGTCAAACTGCGTACTGTTGACTGATGACGTGGCGCAATCCTGAGCGTCCAAACTGTTTTTAATCCGATGGCCGTGATTTACTCTATGTATCTATAAAAAGAGGGTCTTCCCCCCTAATTTGATATCTCTGAATCCATTTTTGGGATCCATTTTCTGTAATTCCTTCTCCATCTTATATTTTCTTCGTATTTTAATAAATTTATATTTTGCCCTTAGTTCAATTATGAGTAGCTAATTTTCTTTCAAGCTTGGGTTAAAGGTGAAGTCTCAACATGTGTCATGGGCTCTATTTGGTAAATTTATTTTCTCTTCCCCTCTAGTTTTTGTGGATGTTTTGACTTCTCGTCGACAAATAATACTAATCTTATCTAGTACCGCCTTGATTTCACCGTCCCCCTAGTACAAGGTTATTATTATTTGGCACGATAAGCATTTAACACCATATTGATTAGAGCGTGGTTTATGAGGTGTGGATTCCCCCCTCATGATTTAATTGGCATTAATAATGAATATTTAGCCCATGATGCATGTTGATACGGATCTAGATACCCAAGTACGTAATTTCAATAGAATTCTCTTTAATTTATTCTCGTCATTTCAATTCCAATTTTAGAATTTATTCTTGCCTATTTTAATTTAAGTTTTGACATATTCCAAATCATCTCTACCACAAATCCAATCACCCATTTACAAAATTAATTCTAAACACAATTAAAATCCACCTCCTCGTGGGATCGACACTCGTCACCATTGATCTATACTACAATAGATTCGTGCGCTTGCGAGTACATTAAAATTTGCACAACAGTAAACACATTGCTTGAAAAAAAAAAAGACAAAAAGGTCACTTTATTAGTCAATTAAATACACAGCAAATATATTGGATAATAAGTCCTACTAAAATGATCTTCTAATTCTAATTGGATGTTGTAAAGAAACAAAACAAAATGATATTCCAATTTGGGGAAAATCTTGGGTTTGATTTTGATACGACCGTGAATGAACTGTATTTTGCTTTCAAAATTCATTTTGGGGCTCAGATTTGTACTTGCCAACTAATGCACATCCTCCTGCAAGCATGCGACGTTGGTGTTCACGGCACCCGATGGTGAAGGTGAGCTGTCACAGGTTAAAAAAGACTATCGATGATGATGAACAGAGGAGCTGCCAAGCTGCAAGCATGCAACGGTGGTGAACCAAACGAGTTGCGACAGTGGGGAGCTCAAGCTTGTGACAGTGGCGAACTCGATATTGCGATAATGGGGATCCCAACTGATGGTTGTTTGACTTTGACACTTTGCTCTGGCAGTGGTAGGTGGCACAGCTTTAATGTGTTTGTGTTTGTGAGTAGAAAGATAGAAATATAATTAGGGTTTTTTTTTAATGTTTGTATTTAGGCAAACACTACCTTACAACTAATGTAAGGTACATCCCTCACTAATGAATAGTGTATGAGTGGAACTCACTCACTGTTCATGTGAGGGGTGTACCATACATTAATTGTAAGGTAATGGGATCATTGTATATATATTAACTAATAAATATAATTAATTAAAAAAGATATTTGGGTTCCGGTCCGGGTCCGGGTCCGAGTTCTGGATATACTGGTTATCCTAAACCTGGATTCGGATTAAATCCACTTTGGATCCGAATTTTTTTGCACTATGGTACGAGTTCAAGCCGGCCCAGATTATCCGGGTTCGTCCGGGTCCGGGTTATTTTGCCATTTCTACTCCCACCTCCTCCCATGTGAGTGAGAATCCACTCCCCACTCCCCACTCCAAAACACTGGAGTAGAAGGAATCCACACTCCTCACTCCCACTCCAGAAAATAAATACTACACCAATTCATTTAAAATACATTAATGCATCTAGTGGTTTCGAATCCTTCAAGCTTCAGCTAATAATAATAATGAATAGAATTACACTAAGATTTACATGAACGAACTACACACATACGGGTGCCCTCTTTTTCTTTTTTAATTCGGACATACTGCATGAAAAAAAAAATTGATATCATATATTTTTTAAAAAATCTCATTACTTTTATAATTTAAATTTGATTTTTTCAATTTAAATGAAGATGAATGTTTCAAAAATAAAAGCAATGTAGCCGTAGCACATGTTTTTAATGGCAATTATATTATCCGCGGAACACTTTAATTGTTTATCACAAAAAACCAAATTGTTCCCTCCATGTCTCGTGTCTTTTTAAGGGCACAATTTGATCGCTCATTTTAAAGAAATAATAATAATAATATCTAAATCTTAATTTTAGTCTCAACTGATGTGAGATTCATTAGTTGGTTGTTGGTTACTTAATTTTACAAATTATATATGAAATTCGTCATGCAATAAATCAATGATATAGTATTGAGACTCAAGTTAAGTCTCAAATGTTATAATTTCTAACATTATTATAATAATAATAGTTTAAGTGAGACTATTAGCATCTCTCCAAAATCCTCATAAATCCTTGTTCAATTAAAATTATATTCAAGAATAAATACAAACAAAATCAATCCATTTGTGTTATTCTCTTTCATTATTTTTCTTTTTAAATGAAATCTGCATGTATTACCAAAACTCAAGAGATAACATCTTGCAATACCTAGAATGCCTTCCACCAATAATTAAACACTCTATAATTAACAAATTGAAATCTATACCCAGGTTGAATCATTGACTGTAGCTCAATAATAAATCAATAGAGTCAGTTATACATCCCTTGGGACCCAAAACTAATTGAATCACATTTGTTTTCTTTCTCTTTTACATTTTATTTAATCTCGTCTATATAATCCATTTGCACAAACTTAAAACATTAATATTTATTTCTTTTTCTTTCTTTTTTTATATTGATTATTTTTATTTTTGGAAGTTTATATTTTTTAACTTTGTAAAGAAAGAAGGTCTAAAAAAGGGGTTTATTTGAAAAAATAGAGGATATTTTTAGTATTACATAGAATATAACTGAAAAAACAATTTTAAGATAATTTTGAAGGGTTGCTAATAGTCAACTCTAATAGTTTAGAGTAACGATGTATGTACAAAAATTAGTAGAACAATTAGCACAAAATTTATAAGAGACCCAAAATGATTTTTTTTTTAAAAAAAATTGTTATGGATTTTTTTATTCTTTAATGATGATGTTATGTACTTTGAGTACTCATAGTAGTAACTACATTATTGAAGAGTATGGGCCGAGCTCCTCCTACCCAAGAGTACTACTAGGTTGGGCCTACGCTCGTCAAATCGAGGACGAAATAGCCTCAAAATAGGTTTAAAATATTTTCATGTTTTGATTTGTCCTCTATATCACTTTTGGAAAGTCAGAAATAAGTTGCGCTTCGATAATTTCTTCATTTATTTTCAACAACTGAAGCATCTAATTTCTAGCCAGCCAGACGCCAGCTATATTTGGTATCTTGGTGGTATTTTGCCCTGGATATGTGAATGCGAGTGATATTTGTTCTAATCTGTAGTGATTAGTCTGATGCCTAAAATTAGACACGAGCTTTTTTCATAAGATTGCTTCTCTTATTACGCTCTCAAGGCTTCTTCTATCTTTTTTCATAATATTTTGTTGTTGCCTAATGACAGTTCCATGGATTTGATGCTATTTGCTTGTCATTCTCAGTTCTCTTCAGCCTTTGAAGCTCATGGCAGTCGTTGCTAGAAACAAAGACTTGAGACATTTTTGATTTCACAACATGTATCGCTTTCCATACTTTTATTGTAAAAAATGTCTGTTTTTTTTTTCTTTTTGTAAAATCAAAGATGAAACTAATAAAAGTATTATTCTTAAATAAATCAAATTATATTGGCATAAAAAATTTGTTAAAACTTATCTTGATACAATATCGAACAAGTTCTTTAGACGCTATAATTTAGTTAATCATAAATGTGTTTTGCTCTCTAAGTAACTCAAATTTAAGTAATAATAATAGACAAGATTTTCCATATAGCAAATGAAAGTCTTCTATCCTCATTTAAATAAATAAAAAAAGTTGAAGAAAAAAATAATTTGAAAATCTGCTCAAATGAATGAGGGTTCTACTTCTAAGTAAAGAGTAATAGTTACGGGTGGTTTCCAAGTTTGAACAAACCGACTAGGGATGGCAACATAACTCGAACCTCGGTCCGGACCCGGACGAATCCAGATAATCTAGTATGGGTTGAACCTGCACCGGAGTTGAATTAAATGCGGAACCGAATTTAATTTTTTAAACCCGGACGTATCCGAGTCCGGATCCGAATTTATGTGAACCCGTGTATCTGAAACTCGGACCCGAACATCTTTGTTTTAATATTAATTTTTTAATATAAATATAAAAGAAAGAAAGGGAAAGAGGAGCCCTAGCACAACTGGCCCTAGTTTGCAGTTCACAGTTTCCTCTTCTCGAATCTCACATTTTCGGGATGCTAACCATATTTCATCTTCTCTTCATCAAATCAAATCATCGTCGTCATCGCTTCAACCATTTCCTCTTCTCTACGTTCATTATCAACATCATCAGTCGTTTTGTTCATCATCATCAGTCGCTCTGTTCCTCTTCTCTGCACTGTCGCGACATCCAACCCTTCTCAATCGTTCAACTGTTGCAAAATTGAGTGGACTAGCTTCCACCTCTAAACCCACCTCTGCTTCTCTCTTGTTATCTCTTCATAAACTCTCTCTCTCTCCATGGTTCCAGTGGAGTTGGGTGGGGGCTCGCTTGTCAACTCTTCACAAACTCTCTCTCTCTCCATGGTTCTTGTGGAGATGGATTGTGGGGGCTGCCTTTGATGTCATTGCATGGTGGATTTGGTTGGGCCTTTGTGTTTGATGCCATTCAAAATTAACTGTAATTTTCATGCGTCCACTTCCTATATTAATTTAAACTTTTTTTTTGCAGGTAATTGTAGCATCTCTATATCTCGATAAGCTTATATCATGTGTACTTGACAGAATATTATCAACTAAGAAAAAAATGTTTCAGCTGGTTTAATTTGTGATTGAAGTGTAGTGTCAAACTTTATAAGGAGATGGCAATTTTTTTTTTCAAATCATAATTCATAAAGCAATTCGAGTTTCAAACCCGATTTTTTGAGGTTGAACCCGTTCCAGACCTGTATGCAGAAAAATCGGGTTTATATCCGAGTCCGGTACAAGAAAATAACATTTGGGTCCGGAACCAAAAATGTCGAATTCAGACCCGAACTCATATTTTGCCATTCCTAAAACCGACCTTCACCTACTCTTTTCAATGTTAGGTAATTAATATATGTTGTCCCTGGTCAATTATCTTTTGTTGGTATATTATATTATATTATATATTCACATCAATAATGTCTTGCTTGCATCGAATTCACATCTACCAAACCTTATTGGGATATTTATAGAAATAGCTCAAAATTATGGTTAATTTATAAAATTAGTTCATTTATTATCTTTCTTATTTGAATAGGTAAAAATGGATATTTAAGGCATAAATACTTCTAAATGAAATCTCACGATAACAAATAATGACATATCACTCATTCATGAATTAAACGATCAGCTTATTGATAGATCTATTAGCAATCTCGTGGAATAAATTATATTCAAAACAAAACACCCGTATTTAGATACAATGAAAATGATAAATAGGTCATAATTCTAAACTATTTATGCAATTTTTCCAACTTTCTTAACCTAACAGCCAAACATACTAAATGAATCACCTAGCCACAAATTGAACTTTTTTGTTTATTCATCACATGACAAAAGAGATGTAGAGAAATTTAAAAATACATAAGAAGTACTACATCAGTCATATAATAAATAAATAATATCATGATATGTATGTATTTATTTTTAAAAAAAATTATCTATATAATAGTTATATTAAATTTAATTACACACATATGTATGTGTGTGTGTGCGCGCTCGTGTGCATGTATATGCATAAGTATGTATATATGCATATTAAACAAACTTCATCTACGACCGCTCATTTACACGATGAATCATTATTCTCTCCTAATCTGATTTTTATCTGACCAAGTACTATTAATATAATTAATGGTTAATAAATAAAAAAATAATTAAAATTTTAATTATTCATTAATAGTAAAATACAAGTGTCACTAAAAATCAAGAGTAAAAGATCAAGAGTGCTCGTGTCATTAAGAAATCTCAATCCTTACACGACATGACAATTAGTTAAAATATAAAATGAGCAAAGGCAAACGTGTCCGTAGTTAAGATTCTAGTCCACAGTCTAAAGTCCTTAGCAGCCCCGCAAGCCCATTAGGTGTTCGCACGTGCAACAGCGTCACCTGGCTGTCACGTTGCTTATGTGGTCAGTTTTCAAAAGGAGCAGGAAAGTATTCGGGGAGTCTCCTTACACGTGTCAATCCAGAAACCTATCATTGGGTATAAATATTGGATCTTCCTTAACAAAAGGCATCTTGGGTCTCGATTCTCGGCATCTCTCATCAGATCCCCGCTCTCCACTTGCCTTATACAACGGCTCACGTCCTCTCCCGTGTCTCCTTATATTCATTTAAGCCGGTAAGCCTCTTTCCATTCGCCCACAAAGAGAGGGAGAAAAAAAAAAAAAAAGCAAAATTAATTAGGCGCTTCATTTCATCTCCAACAACGATATATAAATTCTAACAATCACGAACAACATGTTAGATACATCGTCTCCTCTCGAAGCGCTTGCATTCAATTACGCCACCTTCGGTATTTTCACCGTCGTCAATAATCTGTGGGCGTGGGTCGCCCTTATAACCGCCGGCATCAGCTTTTGGAGGATCAGAACCACCTCGTTTTCGGACAAGCCCGACCACCAACAACCTCTTATTGATCGAAATACAAGTGGGTCCCAGCTGGCCCAGCCGCCAGCCAATACCTCCTCCGCTGAGGCTGCACCTCCCTGTCCCATTCCAACTCTTCCGTCAGCTAACGACGTCGACGGGGTGGCAGAGGGGTCGAAGTATAAATTCTATTATTACGAAGAAGGACAGACGGAGGGTGACGGAGACGGAGAGGCCACGTCGGTGGTTAAAGAATGGAGGGACGATGCTGACAGTGACGGCGTTAGTAGTTGTGTCGATTGGCGGGAGTGGGAGGGAGTGAGAATGAGAGCGAGAATAGGGGATATGGGGTGGTACCGTTGCCAGGATCTGACGGTGGTTAACGGCAACGTAGTTAGGTTATGGGACGAGCGCAGGAGAAGATCAGAGAAGAGTTGCTGCTACAGCTCATGCTGGGCTGTTTGGTCGTCGGTTGATTAATTAAAAATTAATCAGAAGAGGCATGATTATTAAATTAAATAATTCATGCGTAAAGGATTAATTAAGGTTTAAGGTTGTTAATTGTATATATATTGTTTGGGTAGAACAACTATTTGGATTTTGGAACGGGGCATATTGCAAAAAACGCAACGTAATTACTCCAATCATCCGTCCCACCAAACAAACAGTGGTCGGGTCTCTCTAGCTTAGTTAATTAAGGAGCATTTATTATCAAATATTGAAATATTGTACGTCTTTTCCGTTAAACTAATGTATGATTCGGCGAGCTTCATTAATCATTCATATGGTTAGCTTGTCTATATATAATATATATATATATATATATATATATATATATATATATATATTTAATTGAATTGATGACAAAATGTTCAATTCTAGGCATACATTTGAGAATTGTCACTGACCCATTCCCAAAAAAAAAATCACTCTTTGTACATAGTAGGTTTTTTTTTTTTTATTACATGAGACTATTGCTCAGATTACAACTCATATACATGAGACTATAACTAATATTTACAAATCAGACTATTATTGGGACCAACTTACATCAATACTAATGGAGTTCTGTCCAGATTTTAACCCTCACAAATATTCGAGGGATGCTTACTCCTCACTCATGCGTAAGAGAGAAGACTACCTTCACTTAAAATAATTGAGAAAAAAAATACCCCCACAATACTTTTGTGGGGGTTCGAACTACTGTCCTCCAACTTGGAGGAAAGCAGCCCTTGTAGATAGTAGATAGTAGGTTTCGATCTTAGCTTTATTTTTTTTTTTCCCTTTAGGACAATTTGGAGACGTAATTGTTAATATAAAATAATGCTATTGATAAGAGGGTGGTCCATAAGATATTTGTTGTGGCCAATAAGGGCGGCGGTTTTGTTTGCCTTGGGGGTGGGGATAAAATTAAAATGTAATTTGTTCATTTGTGTGTGAGACGTATGTACAATAATCTCATCTTCAGATATTATTTGATTCCATGCTCAATCTTAAACTTCATTTGCTTCCCCCGAACCCCGGTGCTGGTCCCGGGATAACATATTCCAGCCCATATGAATTTTTTTTCCTCCCTTTTCATATATAATACAATTTTGACTTAAGTTTATATATCAGGTCCGAATTTTAATTAATATCCATCCGTTCAAAATTTTAATCGCCGTAAATAGTTGAGGTTATTTACTGATTTACTGGCATTGACACAAAAGAATCTCCTATACCAATCTCTAACACTAACGAACGAATTTTTTATAAATTCTAAGATTGTCTCTTTACTTCGATGTTTACAAAGAAACCAATGTCTTTTTTAAAAAATATGATTAGTTTAATAGATTATTTATGCTTACAAAATATCTCAGTATATGATTAGAACTAAATACTGCCAAATATTTAGATGCACAAAATATGTATACTTAGGTGGCGTTTGTTTTTTAACTTAATGATTTAAAGTGACTTAACTTAATTAATTAAATTAATTAGAGGTGTTTGTTTTTATAACTTAATTAGACTTTTTTGATAATTTTGACTTAATAAAATAAGTTAATTTTTTTTGGTTTTTTACTTAATGAAGAAATCTGAATTAAGTCAATTACTTACTAATGTCAAAAATATCCATGCTTTATAATTTATTTTTCATGTCTATTCCAAAACTCACCCATAGACATTTACCCTACATAAAAATATCTATGTTTTTTCTTTCTTATATTATATACGATAAAATTTGAAATTTATTATATTTTATATATTAAAATTTCAAAATAATTATGTATTCACTTGAATATAGTTTTACTTATAAATGTTAAAATATTATGGTATTTAATATATTATTTATTTGACATTCAAATTTAATAAGGATACAAATATAAAAGTACATATTTTCAGCTTTTAAGTTAAAAAAAAACAACTTAATACTCATTTTTCGAGATTCAGACGAAAAAATAAATATATTATTTAGATTTAGATATTTAGATCTATTTAGAATTCAGAATAACTCAAGTCTATTCAGATTTCAGACAAAAAAATAAACGCCACCTTAGTTTGCTTACGGCAACTAGACTAAACAAAATAGAAAGAAATGGCCCCGGGGAGTGTTAACGTTTATATTTAACTTGAAAGTGAACTGAGAATGTTACCATATATACATACACAATTCACTTATCTCATGTTTTCAAAGAAATTAAAAAAAAAAAAGTTGTAGTCACAGCCGAATCCCTCACCGACCTTTACTTTAAAATATTTAGCATTAAAATATTTAAAAATATATATACAATCTTTTATTATAGGTACTTAATTCAATAATCACCCTTACCATTAAAAGCAATTTAATGGCTTCTCTTCTTATATTGGTCACTCCTCCCTCATTTTTTATTTATTTATTTGTTCATCTCTGAACCAAACTATATGAAATATCAAAATCAAACTAAGAAGTCCGAAGTAAGAAAAACAACTCCTATAATTAGAGTCCAATAAATCAAATCCATCTCTTGTATTGTCTTTTGTTTCGTTGCATCCCACTAACCATTTATAATTTACTAATTGTTATACAAATTAACCAAATAACAATAGCGACAATTAAAAAATAAAAAGAGAAAACCAATCTCTCTGTCACTATTTGATGGTTCGGTATTATCTGCTAAACAATTGTGTGGTTTTAAAAGAGAGAGAAGTTATTATCATTAATATTGAAATCCGTAGGGAAATTAAAAGTTCTTTTATGCCATTTTTAGTAGTTTAAGTTGAAAACAAATAATAAATATAATAGGGGGTTAATGAGGTAAAAAAAAGTGGGGGCCCGAATGTGAATAGAGATATTAGAGAGCCCCACCCTAAAATGGAAGTAGAAGTGTAGAAAATTACTACAACCACTAATGTGTATGTCTCCGTGAATGTATCACTTTCTGTCGGTTTATATGTAAGAGTCGTTATAATAAGTAATAAAAAGAATTTGTTATCTTACATTATTACGTAAGTACATAATTTTTGTATAATCGTTTGATAAAAATCGGTTATAAAAATATAAATTATATTATTTTTATAAGTATTAGATTCTCATCGAACGACTGTGAAATAGTTATGTAACTTATGTTATTAAAAAAAATAACTAAAGCCGTAATAATATTATTGTACACTAAAAAAACAACTGTGTGGTTATAAATGTAAATTGCGGCGACACATTTATCAGGGCATCAGGCCATGTTTTTAAGGAAACAGAAAGTGAACCTGAAAAAGAGAAAGAAAAAGGTAGGCAAATATGCGGGGCCATCCAATTTCCGGCGACAAAGAGAAAGAGAGTCGGGTCACTTAAGACTGTTACAAATCTGGGATGCGTCAAAATGATGGTCCCACCACCAGGAAATTTGCACGGTTAGATGGAAGTACGGCCCATGAAAATTAAAGAATGGGGGCCTCAAGGATTGCTGCGATGGAGCCCCACGTCACACTTCACAGTTCACAATTCTGAATCTAATACGGTGATGGCAACTCAGCTTCACGCGGAGGGGGCAAATACCTTTCAATATTTGCAGCCAAAATTGCACGGGAGCTTCTCCGCTCCCAGCCAAGCAACCTAACAAAAGTCGAGTTTTGGGGGGTCTGCGTTGCGGCCTGCGGGTGCGGGTCACCAAATTGTGATGGTATGCCTGTGCCGATAACCCTCCAACCACGAGCACTTCTGTCATTTTGTGCCACCACCGATGGCAATGCTTTACATTTTCATTCATTTGGTTTTTAATTTTTCCTAGCCAATAAGTTAAGGCTGCATTTAGTACGATATATTACATTACACTATATTAACTATATTATATTTTGTTTTTTTTTAGTGTATTGATATGCCTTTTTTGTATTTTTCTTAGATTTGGAGGGTTTTGTTTATATGCCCTCCATATTTTGTTTTTTATTTGATGATCTATATTACACGTAAGGATCTCACCTAAGCTCCCGCCATCTTGCTGGTCTTTGGAAAAATTAAAAATACATAAAAAATGTTGTTTTATGTAAGATAATGGTAGATTTTTAAGACTTGGGCCATTTTTTTTTTTTCACACCGATAACGACTAATGTCATTGATGAGTAAAGCATAAACTGTTCACACATTCTACACGCTAATAAACAAGTTATTGTTGCTTTAAAAAAGAGCAATTGTCATTTGATGCTTATGGGCAACTCTTGATACATAAAGTCAACCAAGCTTGTCATGTGGCATGATTAGAGTAGCTCACAAAATTTTATTTGATGTATGTGTTGTGCGTATCCAAAATTTCGATTGAAAATGTAACGTTTTAATGTGAATCTAAAAATTGTGAGCTGTGTGCCAAAGAATTCATTTTGGTAAGGATATTTTGTCATACATATGCTTATTTTGAGAACTTCCGGATTATCTTTGTAGTGTTATTATGTGATTTCTGATTGTTAATATCTTGGTATAGTGTAAGAGACATTGCACAAGTAGAATAAATTTATAAGAAAGTAAGCATTTCATTAGAATTTAGCTCTTTTATAAAATATTATTTATTTGCCCCTTTAGATTATAGGTTTGTAATTTGTTCTTTTGACCTCGTCAAACTAAAATTATGATTTCATTATTAGATGTCTCACTGAGTGTTACGAACCCAGTTACGGTCTGAAAGAGTTAAATAAAAGAAATTTAAAAATATTTTTATTTAAGAAAACACTTATAGTTTAGTGGTAATAATACTATTTAGTGGTTTTGGAGGCTTAGTTCAAATCCTAACAACCATCTAACTTTGTACTTTTAGATATTTTGTAGAGATTACTTACAAAAAGGATATTTTCATGAATGTGGGCACAATTAGGTGCGATATTTAAAATAAATAATTTATTACTATTGTTTTTTAAAATTTAAAGGAAACCAACATAATTTTAATTTTGAGACTTTAGATGTACTTAAGTAACTAGTAAAAAACTAAGCATCCTAAATTTAAAATTTTTCAAACTAAACCTCCCCTAATTTAAGTGTCTAAGTCTGCCAGTATTAAGCAGAAGGCAGTTATTTCCTCAATCAGACTAAGCTTATTATCCTCAAATCGATTAGAGTTCACATCATATTTGGTTGGTGTTTGGTCCATGTAAATTGAAACTCTCTCTATTCGGCGGAACGAAATTTTGGGCTATCCGATTATTTGGCCGTCCTTGAGTAGCACATTAGCATTATCAGTCGTTATAATTGTGGCAAAGCGGAATTGGCTGGTGTAAATCCAGCACCCCAATCCCAGGCCCCAGCTGTTAATTTCATTTTTCAGGGTGTGTGCTGTGGTAGCCGCCTGCAAGACTGTTTATAGCACATGCCCCGTTTGATGGCATTGGCATCAAACCCCAATGCTTTAGTGTAGACAAATGGCTTTGTTCATATTCATTCAATAATTTATTTACTACAGGGCCAGCACATATAGATTTGTTTCTCACACTCACAAATCTTTTGCAGATCCAAAGACCAATCAGATTCGCCTGCCATCAGACAACTCTCCGTAATTCCCTTGCTTAAAAATGAAGTGATAAACGGTGTCTTATGTCTAATCCCCAAGAACGTGTTTTTAAAAGTTAAAACACTCCGTATAACAAAAACGTTCTTACTCATTAAGATATTTTGAAAGAACACACTCTTACTCTTGATTATATTTTTGAAAACATACGGGAGCAGTGCAAAACAATGGCATTGATTGAGTGGACAGGCTCACAGGCACAATTAACTAAGCCCACCAGCCACTCTCCTATAATCTGCGGTGCATTTACTGCTCCTACTTTCGTCACCTTCTATCTCTTAACTTGATTTAAATTTCTGGAAAAATATCGGACACCCCCACTTCTATTAAAACAGCTGATCATCTAGTCTATTACTAGTGACACTCCTAGGCTGCTTATTTTCGGATCTCTCTCTCATTTGCCGAGGCATTTTCATATTTTAACAAACACAATGCTTCGGCTTTGCTCACTGATCACACTCTTTCTGCTACTCTCCTGCTCTGCCGCCGGAAGCAAGCACGGTCACGATGAGCCGCATGATCTGGTCCGTTCATCATGCGCACACGCCAGCTACCCTGCCGTGTGCCTCCGCACGCTATCGTCCTACAAGGGCGCAGCGGAGACCCCACGCGATTTAGCCCAAGCGGCTGTGAATGTCAGCCTTTCTCGTTCGAGCAAAGTGTCCGCTTACCTGTCGCAAGTCTCGTCCGACGTCAACAAAGGGAAGAGCACGAACAAGCGAGAGCGACTTGCGCTGAGTGACTGCGTCGAGCAGATTTCCGACTCCGTCGAGGATCTCAGCAAGACCCTGAATGAGCTTAAGCACTTGAAGGGTGACACCTTTAGCTGGCAGATGAGTAATGCGGAGACGTGGGTCAGCTCGGCTTTGACCGACGAGGACACGTGTCTTGACGGGTTTGAGGATGTTGATAGCAAGGTCAAGAGTGATGTGAAGCACAAGATCAGCAACGTGGCTAGGGTTACTAGTAATGCTTTGTACATGCTTACTCGTCTTGATAAGAGTCGTGAAAGGCCCCGATTGATGCCTTGATGAAGATGGGACGGTTCTGATTTTGCTTTTGCCGTATGATACTATTAAATATTATTGTATTGCTCTTTCATCTGCGTGTGTTCATTTTTATTTATTTTTTAGTCTTTTTCAAGAAAGATGTACGTATCTCATCCCAAAAAAAAAATAAAAATGTATGTATGTATGTTGTTAAAGCAAGTTACGAAAACCAGTGTCTGCTGTATAATAGTTAGCAAACGTTCTTCTTCTTTCTTCCTGGAAAATACAAGGAGTAGATCAGATTACGAATGTAAACTCTGATGCTAGAAAGTCTGGCCCAACTGTAATTGAGAAAACCTGTGCGACTGTTGAAAGCGTACTTGATTATTACTACAGTTCAGTTTGGGATATGGCGTTTCGAATTGTTTCAACTATATTCATTCTGTCATTGTAGTACCATCAGAATGTTTGGTATCTAGAGTGCTTTCTATGGGTGTTTGACGTTTGTTTTCAGGCCTTAAAACATCAATTGTACTTGCATTATGCACATGTAGGTTCTAATGTGTGATTTAATTCTTGCATAATTGGCCAAGGATTGTCTGAATTTCCATATTTTTTCCCTGGAAGATTTACTATGCCCTGCCTAGTTTTGAATGGGGTAATTTTCCATGTTCTATTATAAAGAAATTCTATAATCTGGAGCATGGTAGTCTCAATAATAAATATTCTAGCCTCAGAGGCGGTTCCTTAACTTCGGCTTAAGGATTCAATTCTGATAATTTGTCCAGAGAAAAGGTTAGTCAATTGCTAAAAACCACTTTATGAATGATGAAAAGCAATACTGTTGTGGAATGGTTGAATTCCACTGTAATGCATTATGATTGAATATTAGAATGGGAGTGTTGCCATAACTGATATATTCTCAACATTAAAGCATTGGCAATTGTGTCCTGTGAACTTCGTTAAGGAGAAACATTTGGGTATGGCTAAACTGATAAGGCAGGAACATTTGTCTTTGTCGCCTTCATTTGTTTGGCAATGGCTTATTGGCTTACTTACTACTTTTAGCAGTTTGAGCAAGAAGCCCGTGTTTTCTCGTCGAAGGGTGCTGCTGGCCATCAGCCTGACGCCCTTGTTTACTCATTGTGATCCGTGGTGCCTTCATTTTGGAACTACTCTGTGGATACAGCTGAAAGTTTCAGGGATCTAGAGGAACTTTTATGTAGTGCTTTACGTGAAGGAAATGATATTCACGGAATAATATGCGCCAGTCTGCAGAATTTAACTCAACAAAATGAAAAAAACTCTTGAACGGAAAAATGGTTTATCTAGTATAGAAATAAGTACAGTAGCCAGCGAGCTATCGCCCATTATACCACACAGGTTGCTACTGATAATTTAAATGTGCTGAAATCATCTGCTTGTGAATTGTTGTCTATTCTGTCTCAATTTTAATGGAGTCTGCTTAAGATGAGGAAGGTTGTTTGCAGGTTGTTTCTTTCCCTCAGTGGATGGAAGTTTGCTATGCTGTTTAATCTATTATTTCAAGCACTTCATTTTTCAACTGAAGTTACATTTTTGAGGGGATTGTTTTTCTTGATTATGCTTCAAAGACTGACCGACCTTCTACTTTCTATTTTATTAGAACTTAACAAATTACTGGGTGGATGTTGAAGATTTAATGGATATCGGTTTTATGATGTCAACCTACAATTTACTCAGACTGAGAGAAGTGTTACACTGCAGGTCTTATATATCAGTCATCTGACCCTGATAAAGTGGAGGATTTATCAGTATGCTTACCCAGTGGAGTACCATTGCTCATTGGGGGACAGTTCTATTCAGAGTTATTTCAATTATTGTCAGGGTAATTCTTTAATTGCGGAAAGCTTCGTAATTGCATCTTTTCAAAATGTCAATTCGTTTGTTACCTTTTGTTTTGTTTAGATAGCATTACTCATCCTGGACATGATGTTGTACGCATTCATTTCTATACTTCTAAATATGTAATCAAGCCCTCTATTTGATGCTGTGTACTTGCACCTTGGCCTCTCAATTTGCTTCCACCAAAGAAGCCAAAACCACCAATGAATATACAAATTTCCACAATCAATGATCCAAGCATGATGACATTGCCAATTCCATTGTCATCCGGACTGTGACCCCTCGCTGCCTTGGCTTGCCCACTCATTGCGGCTTTTGAATCATGCTAATGCATGGTCTTAGATTGTCAAATTCATCTATATTCTTGTCCTTATCAATTCTGAGCATTATGATCAATGAAAAGAACAAAAAGGTCGGGCCTGGTTGTAGAGGGTTGAGGTTTATATGATTGATACAGGCGGAGCAAGTGAAGAAGTAAGAGAGGTTGTGTGTGTTCGCTGGATATTGGTAGGCAGCAGGTCGGGAGGAAGAGATGTCCACTCTTTGACTTGTTGCAATTCCAGTCCAAAGATGAGTGTTCACTGAAAGTAGTGATTTTGGGCTCTTGCCCTGCTTGGTTATCTTTAGGGATGGCAAAAATCTCTACGAGTACAGGTATTTTTGGGGATTTTTCTCATTCGGAAATGGTATGGGAATAATTTTATACTCAATTTTTTATTTGGGGAAGGGACGATAAAATTTTTTTACCTAATTTTCTATTCGGGGAGGAGACGGGGATGAGGTGGAATCCCCATCCCCTACCCATTTCCCCATTTTAATTTTAATTTTAATTTTTAAAAAATTCCTAGTAAATAAATAATAAAATTTGAATTATAAAATTATAAAAATTGGTAAAATGACAAATATCAAAATATTTATATTATTAAACTTTTAGGCCTAATTAACTAATTAAAGTCCTAAATTTTTATTTAGGACATTAAAAAGACCGGATAGATTCTATTAGCCTAAAAATTTTATTTTAATTTTAATATTCATTCAATATTTTAAATTTAAATCTATTTTATTTATTTATTTTTAGATGTTATAATTGCCCACAGCGAATCATAATTTTAATATCTAATCTAATTTAATCTAATATTTACTCTTGATTTGCTCCGACTTAACTATTGTTCTGTAAAGGGAATAGTCCATATTTATAAAGTGCCCACACCACCATTGAAAAAGTTAATTTTGAATCTAAATTCGATTTTATTTGTAACAATTTTATATTAAACTATTAATTTGTTCATGATAGTTTGTAAAAGAAGTTTGTATCCATTACATGCTGCATTATTTACTAATTTAATGTATGTGACTTTTGTAATGGATATTAATGAAACAAAAAAATATATATTAGTTATTCAGGGATCGGGGACCCTCGAGGATTCTCTATTATTATTCGAGGAGGGGATGAGAATTCTTTTAAGTAATTCTGACGGGGACGGGAGGGGACGGAGACATACACAAAATATCAGAGATGGGTAAGGGTAGATTGGTCCCCTCCCCTTCCCTTCCCATTGCCATCCCTAGTTATCTTGTTGCCGAATTATAGAACCGTCTACTTTTCTAATTCATTTTAACATTCTAATCATGAAGGATAAAATTAATATTTTATTAGTCAACTAACTAATTAACTAATGGTTGTAGCGGAAAAATAATAAAATAATTTTTTTGTAAAAATATAGTAGGAAAATAATATGAGACAATACTTCTTATAATTATTTGATATTTATCAATTTTTAAAATAGTAAAATGATAATAACCTATTTTTATTATTATAAAAAAATTATAAATTAATAGAGGTGTCATTACAAAAATTATTACTTTGACATAATTATTATTAGTCCAAGTGGTATAGAAATAAAATAAGTTCTACATTAATCTTATGTGATTGGGAAAATGCAAAGCCTTCTTAAAGGCCCAATCGATTGCATTATGTTTAACATTTTTCTCTCAATGCAATTTATATAAATATTGTACAATGATTTATTAACAACTTTTAAAAAAAAATCATTGTCAGAATAACTTTAAAAAAATAATTTATTCTATCTTTAACTTTTAATGTAACATAACATTTATTTTTCAAATAATTATTATTATGTTGAAATTTTTTTATAAATGTATAAAAATTGTAACTTATTATGATGTGAAGACTGAAGTTTGTTATTATAATTTATAACTAGAGATTAAATAAAAATTATTCATATATAAAATATTACTATAAACAAATTTTACAATAAAACTTGTTACTAACAAGAAAAACTTTAACTAATGCAACATACTCTAGAAGCAAACCTAGGCACGCGCTTAATAAGTCGCATACTACTAACAACACTTCATTTCATTCCAAGCACGGATCATTTCCATTTGAAGGCTTGAGTTGCACATTTTCCTCGTCCAAAATCGATATTATTCAGTGCACATTAAAAAGTGAGAGCCAGAAAAACTCGCATGCAATCACTTTTTTGGCTTGTTTGCTGTTACATAAGCTAGCCTAGGTAAATTGCTTGCTTAAAAAATTCATTACAACTAACTGTCAGAACAATCCGATCAGCTAGCTACTTTCACATAGAAACAAGAAACCAACAAGGCCAGTGCTGCATGCATAATGGCTCATGTCAAGAAACGCCAAGCCTGCTGTGACTATTTTAGATAAATAGAAACTCTAATAACAGTATCAGCAAGAGTAATTTCACAATGATCACTTGACGAACTTTTCTAGTGCCATCTTTCCAAAGTCTACAGCTGTTCATCAGTCTTATGTGATCTACTGTCCAACCAAAGAAGCATAACATGTCGCATTTGACTGGACATCATATATCATGAAATTCGTCTTAGTACTCTGCAAGATGTATAGTGCTTGTCAATGCTCATTTAATATTTGTTTACATGATATCATTCTACTTAAATCTCCAAGATTACTTAATAGAAGTCCCACACTACAAGCAATTTTTGCTCTTACATTTCCTCATGTGGAACATCAGAATCAAAGAAGGTATAGGTCTAACGATCGCAGATTGCATTATATGTGGTTTCTCATTACCAAATACCTAATTTTAAAAGAGAGGAAACAAATCACAGACATACCTTAAGCATCATACAGCAACAGTTAGGAGTGGTAACACCACAACTAATTTACTTGTATGGAGAAAAAATGATTGATGAATTGTGGCCGCCAAATCCAAATGAGTTAGACAATGCTGCCTTAACCTCTAATCTCTCTTTCTTTGGGCCCACAAGCACATTCGTGTCCTGAATCAATGGCTTGGAACCATCAGGTAATCTCACACCGATAATGATAAGATAGGAAAAACAATCATTTACCAAGGCTGAGAACAATAATAATATCATTAATCTTCATTGTCAACTTAGATGTTTAAACCAAAAAAAAAGCCCACAAAGGGCCAACATACCACTACTTCATCTGGGTTTTCCAGGTTGATATTTGGATGAATCCACCCAGTCCTTATTGCCTATCAGAGAAATGCAATAACCATGTCAATTACAAATAAAAGGAAAAATGAAACCAAAGAATCACAACTAGCTGAGGAGTAATAATATAAAGAAGTCAATCAAAAAATTCATTTTAAAAACGAAGCAAAGGTACAAAACAATACATATAATCCTAATTTTCATTTTAATTTTAAATTTGTAAGCAGGCATGAGTTAAATGATAAAATGGTGTTACCTGCACAACTGCAATGGCTTCTACAGCTCCAGCTGCTCCCAGTAAGTGACCAATCATAGATTTTGTTGAGTTTACCCTTAACTGTGCATATTGGAGATCTTGTCAACATCACAAGGAAATAATATTACAGACAGACAGCTCACAAAGAAATAATTATTATAAGCGTCTAATTACCCCATGATTCTGGCCAAAACAATGAATAAGAGCTTGATATTCTTTAATGTCTCCAGCTGGTGTGGATGTTGCATGTGCATTTATATAATTTACATCTTCCCTGGAGACCCCAGAATGTGCTAATGCCTTCTCTATGCAGAGAATTACACCAACCCCTGATTTTTTGATGGGACAGAAAGAGGATATCAGTTCAGTTTAGGCTTTCACATGAGAACAGAGAACCAAGTTTCTGAAAAGATGTGAGCCAAAAATGTGATAGTTTCCAGATTTGGCTATCATTAATTGCTGTGGATAATTCCCAAAAAATGAGAAGCAACCAATTAACTCTCTTGGTAGGCTAAAAGAATAATCACCATTAGTAATAACGAGGGAATAAAAATCAATTCTAACAACTTTTACAATCAATGTATTATTAAATATATGAATTACTTGACATAATCAGCTTGAAACCAATGAAAGCATGGATACCAGGAGCTAGTAGTTTTTTTTCCAATTTGTATGCGATTTAGTGATAAGAGATGCAGGATATTAGAAAAGCAAAATCCAAAGTGAATTGATGGTCCGCTATAGCTAATTTCTAATCTTTCCTAACTAGACTCTAAGTTTCTTCCTGCACCTATTCATCTCTCTCAAAAACCGGGGCTGTAAAACTATCTTGGCTACTTCAGCTCATCATTGGTTTATCTATTGATCGCTTGCGCTTGCTTATTTTTAGGCCAAGAACAAAGATAATATTAAAGTTTGTACTTTTGAGCCAATTGCAGACATCTTCCACTCACCTCACAGTAGGCTCAACATGTGTATATTACTTATATTACTAGATAATATTAAGGTATATCATCACTGGATATTAAAGGGTATGGGCCAGTAATCTGAAAATTAGCTGTGGCTTGTGAGCCAAACTCAATCTGATCACATTAAACTCTGCTCAAGCTTGAATTCAGCTCAACAATGATTCAAATCATTGAGCTGAGCTTGAGATCCTGCTCGCATTAGGTTGGCACATTTACGGCGTTGTCAGAAATTTCACCCAGCTAAGAAAAGCAATGATAGTCCTGAACTCCACCAAGCATGATATCACCTAATAATAACTCAGGACAATCACACAAAGCCTAAAAAAATACTTGTGAAGCAGGACACCATAAACAAGAAGTTCTAGATTGAACTACAAAAATTTTCATCTATTAGTTATCTAATCGGTCATGAATTAAGTTCATATTCTCTTTACACTTCAGAAATTATTTAAGGATCATAAACTAACACTGACAAAGCAACCCTAATAGAATTGTAAGCTGAAAAAAAGTGTACAAAATGGTGGATTTTAACAGATTAGGAAGAGCAGCAATCAGATGAAAGTGCACAAATGAGTGAATTTAACAGATTAGGAAGAGTGGGAAGTAGGAACAGCAGCAGTTGCCGGGGTACATTGCAGCTCAAAGTATTAGCATAAGATAGGTTAAATTTAATAACAACTATCCAAATAACTGACACAGTTATATGCTTAGGCAAAATGCACTCTGCAGTTTTTGGATAATGACTTGAAATGTAGTAAGAGAAAAAAAAACAATAAGAATTGATGCAGGGCACATTAAATAAGCATTCAACAAAGGTATTTATCTAAAAATGTCCTTAAAATATTAGAATAAATGGATAATAAGAGAAGTCAATCAAGAAGAAATAACCAATTATAAAAATAAAATGAATGCGTAAGGAATTGAAAATTCCAACTCTTTTTGTAATTTATCTGTCTAATTAGTACAAGAAAAGAAAATGCCGCATTTGGTACTGGGAAACCCATACTGATATTTGTATTCACTATACTAGGTTATGACAAGAGCAACATTTATTCTTTTCCAAAATGGCATCCAGAAATGAAAAACATAGTCTCACGGAAGCAATAACCAGGAAGGCAAGTATCATATAATCAGCAAACATGAAGCTATCAGATTCCAAGAAAGTTCAGATTGAAAAGGTAAATCCAGCTGAGGATCTAAGTTCTGACCTAGCACAATATAATGGCAGTGTGACCACAATCATAGAACTCGGGCATTAAGTGAGGTGTGTGTATTTATTGGGAGTTCTCTTGCATAAGACTGTCACATTTTACTCTCGATACATATGACATGAGATTACATAATAGTAGTTATCTATTCCTTGAAATAAAATAGAATTTTCCAAAGCCATTCAATGATTTCATTTGCACAGAAAAATTAAGTCTTAAAGACATGGCACTTTTACCATCAGGGTGTGGTTCAGTCATATGATATGCATCAGAGGTGAAGCTTCCACCACGAAATTCTGCATAGATTTTTGCACCTCTTTTCTGCAAAGGTCATTAATGCATTAAAGTTATTTTGCATCATAATTTAGCAGGCAAGAAAATGGCCAAAAATAATAATAATAAAAATAAAGGTTTCTTCAGAAGATAAGAGGTTGAAGCAGCTAAGGAAAAGGTTAGGAAAAGCTATCTGATAATTAGTAAAGAGTGAGGATATACTAATACAAAGGAGTAGTTTAATGTAATTTCAACCAGCTACATTGACAAGACAAATGACAATAAAGTTGAGCCAAGAAAAATGGTCACCTACGATTTAACTACAGATGTGCTCCTGAATGGACAGACAAGAAATGTAACGCATATGCCAAGTATAAGAAGGGATCTGACCCGTTTGAGGTAAACTGTTTACCTTAGCATGCTCTAATTCTTCTAAAAGCAGAACGCCAGCTCCTTCCCCCATGACAAATCCATCACGATTCTGTTTAATGGAAAAACACCGCATTTCTGAATAAGTAACAACTATGATGCAGATAAGTAGAATTACTAGTAAAGTCACAAATATGGATTTGTATATTTGATTAACCACCTTCAACCAATTAACTATTACAATCTATTTTCCAGTAAGTTCACTACAAAATGATGCATCGGGATCAAATAAGTTCACTTTTCTTCGTTTATACAAAATCATTTTTCAAATAATCTTTTGAAAGGTCTGAAAGATAGCAAAACGAAAGAAGAAAGCAAAAAAAGACAAGAATTATTTTAACATTACAATATCCCAAGGGCGAGAAGCTTTGGTAGGATCGTTGTTCTTCTGTGAAAGTGCTCTGCATGCCACAAAACCTCCCAACCCTGCACCAAGAGTCAAAAGTACAAACAAGCAAATTTCTTTACCACGCCGTTTTAACAAAGGATGAGGTGAATGTAACAAAGGAAAGGGATTAAGATATACCAATGGGTATAACAGCAGCATCTGAGCCACCGCAAAGCATCACATTCTGCAATCAGATAATAATTTCAGAAATATTACAATCAATCTACAGAATCAAATGTGGGAAATAAAATGAATAAAAAATAGATATTAAGATAACATAAGGAACTCGTACAACTTAGCTAGAAAAGAGAATAAATAAAGAATACAATAAGCTTACAGCTTCGCCTCTAATAATATGGTTTGCCGCATTCAGTATACAGAAGTTACTTGTAGCACAAGCAGTAGATATTGAATAGTTTGGGCCCATCCATCCCTGAGATTGGCAGTTAAAAGGTTCAGGCCCAAACTCTAGTACCTATCAGGACTTATCTTGAATGCTTAATATTGCAGAAGTAATAAATTTAAGCTGACCAGATCCATTGCAAGCATAGCAGAACCCATATTTGTAGTAGCAAAAGGTACGCAAAAAGGATTCATCTTCTTGTAGGAGATCCTTAAAGCCTCAATTGCATCATAAAAAACCTGTTCAAAATAAAAATTATCCAAAGTAATAAGTTAATAAAACAAATCTTATTTAGCAGGGTTGAAGTTATGTTCATGCCAATTCTATTAAAATATTGTGCTAAAACCAATGAAAAAACAAGGTTACCTTCATGCCACCCAATCCGGAGCCAATCAAAACTCCACATTTAGATTTATCTAACTCGTTCATGACATCTTCTGTAATTCCACCATCTGCCAAGGCCTTCTTGCCAGCCGTAAGCATGTACAGCATAAACTTATCCATCCTCTTGGAAAGTTTTGGTGCAACCCATCCATCTGTAGAGAAAGATTTTATCTCTGCAGCAATTTTCTGGGGAAGGAGAAGAGGGGAAAAACAATTACCACAAAAGAATTCTCAAAGCCAGCAACAAAAAAGAATATAGAGATCTCAAATAAGAGTTACCGTAGGAAAACTAGTACAGTCGAAAGTCTCTATCTCACTTATACCACTCACACCCTCGAGCAAATTATTGTAGAAGACATCTGGTTCATGACCAAGCGGACTCACCAAACCCATCCCTGTCACAACCACTCGCCTTTGCTTCATATGAGGTTTCTTTTTTGTTGTGACTTCCTCATCAGGTTGCACAGCTACAGCCATGGCTTCCCCTAAATTTTGGACAAATTTATGGAAAATGGGATGCAAGTTTGATTAGTTACCCACCCAAAAAAAAAAGTTTAAACTTAAAACTTATTTCCATGGCAACATCATTTTGCATCAGTTTCCATCTAAGCAATTAATCAATTACTCTGCACCTTCGTAACTCGATAATTTCGAGAGTTTGAAAATGATACAAGCAAAATTGAATTGATACTAGTCTAATAAACCAGCAATAATTATAAAGAATATGTTTCCAAAAAAAAGAGTGGACTGTGCCTTACAAGCAACATAATTAAAGCTGCTAAACAAAAATACTAGTCACACAAAAGGAAGGCCAAAAAATAATTCTAATTAGGATAAAAACTATTATGAAACCATTCATCACTAGCCTAGACAAAACCCAGCCACCTCTGAGAGAGAGAATCACCAATAAACTTGCTAAAACTAAAAGTTCAATTAATTATGCGCGCCTTACTTGAATTGACATGGACATGCTTCTAAAACACAGAATTCTGAGAGTTTTAGATAAACACGCAGTGTGTCACAAAGACAAAAAAAGAATTACATGTAATTAAATTGAGCTACATTTCTTGACCCAACTACCTGTACATCATAAATTAAGCCATCAATAGCTAAAATCATCAAACACACATGACTGTCACTGAATGTAAATAACTTCACACCTATTGAATTTGAAACGAAAATCTCATCAACATGAAAGATCTTAGACTCATGCATTCCAATCATTCTACACGCCTTCTCTCAACAGCACAACACAATAAAATAGAATAAAACAAAAGGTGCTGAATTAATACAGTCATCCAGCTTCAGGCACCAATTAAGCCCCATAAATACTTACTTTTTATTTTTAAAAACATATTTTAATAAAAAAATAAAATTTAAAAAAAAAAACCCATTACCCAGATTCCACGGTAAAGAATTCAAAATACAGCAGCTAATGGGCATGAAAGAGATTGAAAGGTTACCAGAACGGGGGACTCGATTGAGTCTGAGTCGCCGTTGCCTTCGATTAAGAGTGACAGCACTATTATTGGATCCAAAAAACGAAGAGAAGCCATTATCACCAAAGAAACCAAGCGAAGAAACGGAGCTGTAATATTCGTTGCAAGGCTCAAAGGGCAAGCAAGAAGCCATTAGGCTCTGAATGCTGTGACTAGATCCACTAAACGACGAGACCAAGCCGCCGTTTACAACTTCACCACCAACACCACATTTCGCCGAAAGTTTCCTCCTCCTTGCCGCTGAGAGTCCTTCTCTCTTGTTGCTGGTGTAGCGACGTAGCACGGATGGCGGTTGGTGTGGGTCCCGGCTGCCGCACGTGAAGGACATGCAAGCCGCCACCAGCCACGTGCACAGCGGAGATGTGAAAGAACAAGATGACGCCATTTTTATGAACCCAAAAAGAGAAAGAAAAAAAACAAAAATCAAGAAAACCCAGATGAAGTGAAGAATCTCAACGCACTCTCTAACTCCTTGTCTTATCGTGTTTCAAAGAACCGTGGAGAGAGAGAGAGATAGGGATAGTTCTTGAAAACGAGTTAGAGTGAAGAGTGAGAATGAGAGTAGCATTCGATTTCGATTTCGATTTCGTTAACATCAATTAATATTCTGGTTCATGTGCCTGCCACTCTACTACATCTACATGTAACGCTTTTGAAGACGCCAAGTAATAATGAGAGCTATTTTGGTGGTGCGGGTGATGCTCTGCTCTGTTCTGTTCTGCTCTGCCCTGCCCTCACGAGGTGGATTTTGAGATTGCCAAATGCCGAAGCCTTTTTCGATTTTTCTCTCTCTCTCTTCAATTCTGAAGTGGTCTATATGCAGAGTTTATTTGTGGGGCTGTTTCGACTCCTTATAAAACAAAATAATAATTAAAATGAAGCCAAACAAACAAATAAATTAATCTCTAATTTCAAAAGATAAATAAAAATAATCCCTGACCAGAAAAAATTGTGGTATATCCGCTATAAAAGGGAAAAGGGCAAATTAAAAAAAAAAAAAAAAAGAGATGGCTTGTGTGGAAATTTGTGCTGACGAGTGTGCAAGGGTGAGGGCTTTCCTTGTTAGTAAATGACATTTTTGCACATGGTGTTCGTACTTAATTACAATCCGGTCCCGTCGTGAGCAGAATAAGTTGTAGTACGCTAACATTGGTTGATTACTTGACTTTGTTTATGATTGAATATTTGAATGGTGTTCCGTACTTCTTTCCTCTAGTGATGTGTTTGATTTGATATAAAGAAATGGAAACCGAGGAGAGAAGAGATGACAAGTGGAAAAAAATCAGAAGAGATAAGATAAATTTAATGTCAAATTAAATAGGCTCTTATTATCTAACATAGTAATGTAAAAATACATTTAGTAACATGTAACATGGTTCCTTAGATTAGACAAGTGGAAATCGAATGGATGGAAATTAATTGCACATTTAAAGAAAATAAGTGAAGAGAGCGATATTGTTGATTTATTTGTCATTTCTTAACATGTACCTTATATTTCCATGTATGACAATAAGATTCTAATTAAATAATAATAATTGAGACTAATCTTCTTCTTTTCTTTCATTTTTTTCTCCCTCTTTCTCCTTTTTCATTCCTCTCAAAAACTATATATTATTTTTATTTATTGAGATTCATATATTATGCTATATAATTTACTAAACTTGCTCTAAAAAAATCTACTATTTTCTTTTATTTAACATTAAATCAACTCTCCACCCATGCGTGCAAGCTTCAAATCTTCATACTCATATTTTCAACATAATAAATTTTACAAATTCAACTAGTTGGCACTTTATAATAGACTTGATCGATGTGGTCTTAGTAAAAATCTCATCTTCACTCATGTGAACAAAGTTTAAACATTTTAATTTTAATACAAAAGATTTTTCAAACTCAACTAATTGACACTTCGTAATAGACTTGATCCAAGTGGTCTTAGTAAAAATCTCTCTCTACCTAGGGAAGCAAGGTCCAAACCTTCTTGTTTTCAAAACTATATATTACTTTTATTTATTGAGATTTATATCTTATACTAGATAATTTATTGACCTTGTTCTCAAAAAATAAAAGTCTGTTTTTTTTTTATTTAACTTAATGGCGACCCAATACTCTCCATCTGTACGAGTAAGGTTCAAACCTTCATACTCATGTTTTAAACATAACAAATTTTACCAATTCAACTATTTGGCATCACATAATAGACTTGATCGACGTGGTCCCAGTAAAAATCTTCTCTCCAATTATGTGAGTAGAGTTCAAGCATTTTAATTTCAACACAAAAGATTTTTCAAACTCAATCAGTTGGCACTTCGTAATATACTTGACTCATGTGGTTTCAGTAGAAATCTATCTCTACCTAAGGGAGCAAGGTCCAAATATTCTTATTTTAAAACGATATATTACTTTCATTTATTGAGATTTATATATTATGCTGGATAATTTATTAATCTTGTTCTCAAAAAGTAAAAGTCTATTTTTTTATTTAACTTAATGGTGCCCAATATTCTCCATCTGTATGAGTAAGGTTCAAACCTTTATACTCATATTTTAAACATAACAAATTTTACTAATTCAACTAGTTGGCACTCCATAATAGACTTGATAGACATGGTCCCAGTAAAATTATCATTTCCACTCATGTGAGAAGAGTTTAAACATTTTAATTTCAACATAAAAATTTTTCCAAACTCAACTAGTTGATATTCCGTAATAGACTTGATACAGGTGGTCTTAGTAGAAATCTCCTCTCTACTTAGGGGAGCCAGGTCCAAACCTTATCGTTTTCAAAATTATATACTACTTTTATTTATGGAGATTTATATATTATGCTAGATAATTTATTAATCTTGTTCTAAAAAAACAAAGTCTTTTTTTCTTTTATTTAACTTAATGGTGGCCCAATACTCTCCATCTGTATAAGTAAGGTTCAAACTTTCATACTCATGTTTTCAACATAACAATTTTACCAATTCAACTAGTTGGCACTCCATAATAAACTTGATCGACTTGGTCCCGGTAAAAATCTCATTTCCACTCATGCGAGAATGGTTTAAACATTTTAATTTAAATACAAAAGATTTTTCAAAATCAACTAGTTGACACTCCGTAATAAACTTGATTCAGGTGGTTTCAGTAGAAATCTATTTTCTACCTAGGGGAGCAAGATCCAAACCTTCTTGTTTTCAAAACTATATACTACTTTTATTTATGGAGATTTATATATTATGCTAGATAATTTATTAATCTTGTTCTCAAAAAATAAAAGTCTATTTTTTTTCTTTTATTTAACTTAATGATAACTCAATACTCTCCATCCGTATGAGCAAGGTTCAAACCTTTATGCTCATATTTTCAATATAACAAAATTTACCAATTCAACTAGTTAGCACTCCATAATAAACTTGATCGACGTGGTCCAAGAAAAAATCTCCTCACCACTCATGTGAGCAGTGTTGAAACATTTAAATTATTGTTTTCAATATAAAAGATTCTACTAAGTCAACTAGCTAACACTCCATAATAGACTTGATCTACGTGATCCCATTAAAAATCTCTCTTCACTCATGTGAGCAGATTTTAACATTTTTATTCTTGTTTTGAACGCAAAAGATTTTATTAACTCAACTAGTTGTTAGCCGTGATAGATTTGATTTAGGTGGTCTCAATTTTATTTCTTATGATAATTTATATATTACAATTCTTAAAATAGTAAACTGATAATAACTATCAATAAAAAAGTAAAGGGGTTAAACTTTCCATAATTGTGGGAGAAAACTAATTAAAAAAAAAAAGAAGAAGAAGATAAAACTAATTTATATATTTTTTTTATATCCTACATATATGACCATACAGTTTTGAAGTCCTAGCCATGCACGATTCTATTGGACTCCAATGTTATTAGGCCACCATCACCAACGACTTGTCCACTCCACTCTAATTTCCATCTCCCCACCTACTCACGAAATTAGATTCTCAGAGAGAGTTCAACAAATGTAAGTTCAACAAATGTACGATATTTTAAACCAAACCTACTGTGTGCCTTCCTCCTTGCTTACTGTGTTCAACTAAGATTTTAAGTTTCGTATCATTATCTTTTATCATTTGACCTATTAGCAAACAACTACTAACAAACAACTATGACAAATAATTCCACCGTACGCATCACTTCAGTATGACCAAGTTATCAAATCATTTTCACTTTAAAATATCAGATCAAATATGTTATATAAAAAGAAAACGCCATTTAAAACGATTTTTTTTAAAAAAAATATTAATTAAAGATTAAAATCACAGCCCAATGCTCCAAGCACCTGGCAATGACTCTGTTTTTCACTTTTTTAATTGTTATTATTTATTATTTTATTTTTTTAACGTTGCGTCATCAAATTGTTAAATTGTTAGATTCCGATTTCATTTCAGAGCCAGAGGGCAGAGTTCCGGAACTAACTGACACACTTGTGAACTGAATAAATAATAATAATAATAATAATAAAAGAAAATCGGCAGCTGCTCATATTATTTATTAATATATTATTTGATTATGCAGCTAGCACGTGAGCATGAGATGCACCAACGTGTACATGCTTGTGCATGCGTTTGCCGCTTGTGCGTGTTTGAGTGTACAAAAATATGTATGCGTCCATGTGTTTCATGTTCTGTTCTTCTCTATCAATCAATAATTCTTCTCCCATCTTTTAGTAATAAATTACTATATTTTTATCGACTATTTTAATAAAAATAAATATTAGTTGACACCTCCTGCCTTGACTCTAAATTAGAGGGTAATAAAATATTTATTTAAAAGAAAAAAGATTTGAATAAAGGCCAATAATTTTGAGTTGGTGGACACCTTGTTTTATTTAATTCTAAACAGGAGGGTAATATATAATATTTTGAAAAAAATGAAGAAAGAATGAGTTTTTTTTTTTAAATGAGTTAAATAGTAAAATTTTTATTCAGCTTCCATAACTTCTTATGAAGATGATGGAGTCTCTTTCCTTTTTTTCTTTCCTTGTTCTTTTGTTTTGTGTAATTTTCCTTGGCTTTTTTTTTTCTCTTTAGTTATTTTTACTTTTTTTTTAATTTTTTTTTTTTTGTATTTTCATGGTTGGATGTTGTATACCTACTACTACTGAGGTTCTTTTGATGTTGAAGATGATGTTGATTCAGTTTCTTTATCGAGATTCTACCAATGTTCATATTACGATAATATGCCTATATTGGAGCCATTGAAGGGCTCCAATAGTTGATGCATTGAGATTTTGATGGCTTGAGATAAAAATTCATCGAGAGTTCTTTGAGAATTCCTCTAAAAAAAGCAGTTTTGTTAATTGTTTGTGTTTTATTTTAATATTGCGTTATATTGTGATGTATTGTTTTGTATTATCGGATTGAAACAGGTTTCACCTGCATTAGTTGAGATAGATTAGTTCAGTCCCGTAAAATTCCTCAGGTGCTTAAGTTAGAGGCCACATTTATGTTAGGCTTGAGTTTTATGTCTTAACATCTATATTGTACTTCAGCTCAATGTGATTGTGTATTTACGCCTTAGTGGTGTTGTATTGTTGATCATTTGTATTTTTGCATTATAACCAAACATAAAGCTAGAAGCATGTTTTTGCTTGCACTTGAAAGTAAAGAATGATACTACTTACACATCTACTTTATACTTTAATCATCTAAAATTAAGATATTACGAATGGGTAATGCTATTTTTTTTAAAGCAATATTCCAAGTGATGATGTATTATTCCTCACGATACTGCAAGAATGCTGATTGCGCCTTCGTAACTGCTAGTTAGTTTCGTACTTTCTCACTTTCATTTGTGACCGTATGAGTTTATTAATTTTGCCTATCATGTATTTGACATAATGTGCCAATTAGGTGGAGCTTCAGTTACATTAGAAATCACGTTTTCCAGCTGTTGTATTGTTGATCATTATTGGTGTTTTTGAATAAAATTCATTCCTTCACCAAAAGGAGACAACTAAAGTCAATATTAGGCCACGTACCGGGGAATGGGGGTGCGGCGGGGGCACTTAATAAAATCTTCACATTTAAGTTTAGAAAATTCTGGAACGTTTTCAACTTTCCGCTTGCTGAAAGGGGTGCCTCAAAATTTAATGGTTTGGCAGGCCTAATCATTTAAGTTTACTTTACGTATTCGTACAATGTGCGTGTACAAAATGTTTATGATAAGTAAGGATAATATTGTTACTACGGATGAAAATATTTATTATTTACGTCTAGACCGATTAAAATTTACATTTATAAAGGCATAAAGAAGGACTTAAAACTCTCGACTTTAAGAATGAATCCTGGAAGTACCAACTATTCAATTGAGATGAATGAGTCATTTGCTACCATTTTTATTCATTAATTAAGCACACCATAATTGGACATATTTATAGATAATCGACCCAAATTACTTTCAATTATACAAAAGAAAAATATTCATACAAAACGCTTAAAAAGAAAATTGTAACATTACATTTTACTAAAAAAAAAATTGATCGTTATGAGACGTGCAAATTAAAACTAGATAATTTTTGTATTAAAAAAATCATTTTACATTTTAGCGGTTTAACAATAGGAATGAAATTAAGTGTTAAAATTTACGAATTAGACGTATTCTTTTAGAATTAAACCATCGATCCTTAGCCTTCATTCTAAGAACCAAACATAATTGTGCTGTCACATAGGGATGAATAAATTAATAATTCTATTAATAATGTTAAGAATCTCAACATTTGAGTTCTAACATGAATTTTAATATTATGTGTCATTAATATATTGGACGATAGATTTCATAATTTGTAAAATTACTTAACTACCATCTAATAAATAAATGTCACAGTCTTGAAACTTAAATTAGACTTTAAATATTAAAATATATGTCATTACTCATGGTCCTATTCCTACTAATTTGTTTATCAAATTTTCTGTGTCATTTGCCATGTATGTTGTATATTCTATCCTTTTGGTAATTATATTACCGTAATATTTAATATATTTTTTATGAGAATTTTATTGTATTTTATTTTTGTTTTATACAAATTTGGACTCAATGTCGTGGGCCAATTGATTGATGAAAGGAAATAAGAATCTTCTTTTCCATGTGTTCCCTTACCTAAACACAATCTCCTCTTTAGTTTGACTCTCTGCCGGTCTATAAAGTAATCTTCATCGTTGAAAACAGAACAATTACAAACACAAAGAATTACCAACGAATTTTAAGGATCATTTATCTTACATGCATATAAGATATATTTCTCTCACATAAATAGTATGTGGATCTCACACATATACTATTTATATGAGGAGATGTATATTACATGAATGTAATATAGAGATTGCCCGAATTTTATATTGGTTCCTACCTGCTAGTCTCTACTTTTTATTTTAAGCAGTTTTTTTTTAAATTAAAAGCTACTACAACGAAACAATAAATTTATAAATAACACATACAAAAAAAAAGTTACACATGTCACGATCCAATAGAATGGTTTTACGTACAATAAATGGTAAGTAATTACTTGAGATAGTAACGAACGATAAATTCAAGAAACTGTTTTAGAAAAGTCAAAAAAGAAAAAAAAAAGAAAAAGAAAGAATGGATGAATGAAAAATCCAAAAATGAGAACTCTCTTCATTTTATTCGAAATTCTAAATCAATATTATTGTGAACTAATTTAGTTTAATAAACAAAGGGACAAAATGTGTAGAATATACCATTTAAAGAATACAATTACGTTTGCATACAGTATATGCTTTGGAATATTCGACAATGGCATTTAACAAAATTTTTAATTTAGTATAAAAAGAGTGGTAAGATAGACCTTCTTTTTTTTTTAATTTAGTTTTAGTTTATTATTACCTTGGTTAGTAACAAAATTAGTTTTTTATGGTAAAAAAATTCACATACATGACATAAAAAAAAAAAAATGTTAGAACAATGGTCAAGATTGGTAAGCCAACTTTTGCAACCATATTCTAGAATTTTCTATCCACACAGACCCCAAAAAAAAAAAAAAAAAAATTCCTTCCTAAATCTCTTTACTAAATTAGGATTTTATTTATGTATACAACAAACAAAACAACCACCTTTTACGTGCAACCACTCTTACTCTCCATTTAAAGGAATGGAGATTTGGTCTCGAGCGACATACACATGCTTAGAAGGTAACGTCTTCACGTGCCTCTTCCGCGCACCTCTCTCACAAATTATTCATCACCATGCACCTTTAATTTAATAAAAATACCAAGAAACATGTTAATAATGATTGAAATTGAACGCCCTAAAAATCTAAACGCTGCGTATTGAGATATTATTAAAAGAAGAGAGAGTGTCTAAAATTAATCAAAGGGAAGGGAGGGGAAGGAATTGCATTTTTTGGCCCCTGAGCCTCCCTCTCCACCCGTCTATTATTCTATTACTGAAGACGTAGGCAAGCTAACCACTAACCGGCGGCATCATCCATCTACGTTGACACGTAACGAATTCCCACCAACTTCTCTACCATTTTTCTACTAAATTACGACTTTATCCTTCTGCTTTACCTACCACTACTAGACATGGTATGAAAGAGAGGACTCTGGGTGACAAGGGTCAAGGTATAGTACTAAGATTTAAGATCAGTTAAACTGGTTGGTTTGGCCTGTGTTGCGGTGAACGCATATCAGATCCAACAGTTTGGGTCTATAGGAATATGTTCAATTTGGGAACAATCCTCAAGCTCCATACAAAGTATGTTTAATTATTTTCAGTAAGACTGTCTAAATCTATTACTACATTCTACTTAAGTGCACTTCTTTTACACTCTTGTCATGTCATATTTATTCATCAGCCATTGGCTTGCCAATTCGCCATTGAGTTTTTAGACCAAAATACATTGAGTTCCGCATGGTGGCATGGCCGAGTATGCTGAGAGACTCGAACATAGCAGTCAGTCACAAACTTTTATTTTTTATTATTATTCTTATTATTAAGCAGTCATAAGCAAAGGACAGAGATAGAGAACAAATAGTGCTTGAAGAGTTACCCTGTTTTAAGTCCAAAGCAAGGCAACAAAGAAATAAACGCTAAACCTCAAAAAATACTGGAAAGAAAAGTTATTAATAACCATTTCTAAGAATTGTAATTGCAAAGAAATGAAGTAATTACACACAAACAACATCATGATACACAAAATATTCACCTCTACCCCCCCCCCCCCCCCCCCCCCAAAATTTTCCTTCTCCAAATATGAATAAGAAAATACAAATTAAGTATATAACGAATAAGACTGAAGACCTTGATCCCTGTATTAGCGCTGCTGAGACTCAGTTGTAGCCTCAAACTGGATTGCAGAAATATGCAAACAAATATTACCCAAAATCAACCCGGCAATGTTTGTACAGTATTAAACTATTACTCCTTGAAAGGTCATGCATAAAGCATATACAAAGAGTCAGTTTCATGATACTACCTCTGTGTGTTTGTATGGCAGTTATGCATGCATCACCTTGTCTCCTGCATCCCAAGGTTCAGATCAAAACCAGCTCTAAACAACGGTCCAATTTTCTTATTTTTCCTTTAACATACTATTTTTTATTACATAAATGGTCCATTATTGCGATGAAATAAATAAGCACAGACAACTGCAATTATGAGCTAATCAGAGAAAGAATTTCTGCCTTCGAGGACCGTTAACAAAAATAGAAGAGCTTGGACTAATTCTGCTTCAGCTGACTCAAATATTAATTTTTTGAAAATATTGAACTTTTTTAACATAACCGTTTATACTTTCTCAGAAACATTTATTAACAGTCAAGCTTGAGCATCTGATTTTCATAGACAAAATTCATATTATTGTGTTTTTTATTCTATCTTCCTAAATAAATTAATTGAAACTTCAAAGGGGCAATTTATTATGAATCATCATGATATTACATTCATAACCATACATACACACACCTGTGCCTGTACATGCACTATCCTATTTCCTTAAGCTTGTTTCCAAGAGCTAATGTCCCATGCATTATGGTAAGGTCCATGAGGCAGTAATAAACTGGACACCAGTTTCAACTCTTACCCATTTGCAGAAAAAAGGACGATAAATAGAGTTGACATATTTTGGCACTCCTGACCTTAGCTTGTTAAAGCTGTTAAATTGATTATTTGCCTGTCTTAATACCAAGCAGCACTAGCATGATAGCCGGATAATACAAGTAACTCTTTTGATCTTTCTTCATCAATACAAGTTTCATCGTTTTGCTAAATAAGTAACTCTGTTGATCTTTCTTCATCAATACAAGTTTCATCGTTTTGCTAAATATCTATATATTAATAATGACATGACAAACAAGAAAGAAAACTTATGTAAATGAATTTTGTTATGTACTGTTCAATTCATTTGACTGAATATAATTAAGAACTTTACAAGTGTACATAGTTTGATGTGGTTGCTATTAACAAAAAGCAGTCTATTGATTAAAAGTCAAGAGTCAGCAATTCAAGCACCGAAAATAAAAAAAAACACTAGGATTTTCTCCATGGTAACTGTTTTTGAAAGTTCGGCTGAAAAAACCCGAAAAAAAAAAAAAAAAAAGCACACACACAAGTCAGATTGGCAGCAGTTGCATGTACTGCTGTGCAAAGGAATTATCACTTACTTTTTGTAGCTAAAAATAACATGTTGTAAAGCATATACCACAAGCCAGAAAACCAGTATTTTATAGTATATTTAAAATCCACTCACCTCAACCAATGAATCTGATGTTTGACCACATTGCTCCTCAATTAAAGCTTGTACTCTCTGTGATGAATGCCAAAGACACATCTAGGATTAGGCAGATGACACATTTCCAAAATGCAAACATAGAATAAAATTTGTTGTTGGGGGATTTACCTTCACAGAACTTCCAACCTCCTCAAGTTTTTGAAGCACTACTTGATCTCCTGAATGACTTAAATCGTGCCTTGAAGGTTTTGATGGTGACATCTTCAATTAGCAGAAGAAAGAAAAAGAAATATAAGCTGAATGAACAAGAAAGGAAAGAAGAAACTCGAAAAAAGACAAAATTCCTAGTTATACAACGTATCAGGAGGGCTGATATTGTGAATATCCACTGAACAGAATGGATATCCTATATTCAAAACTAAAATTCCCTAATCCCCGAAATGCAAAAATTTGTGAAATAAACCTGATCTTAAATTGTGAACTCACTAATAATTAATCCCAACAAAACAAGGGCAGCTACATGAAAACAACAATGGATGAAATTAAGTGACTGAGATTAGTCCAAGAAGCAGTAATGAGTTAGTATTTTGACATACCGAGGTTATGGATGAAAGACTTCTCTTTGGATTTTGAACGTCCTCAATTGCAGAAGCTTCTCTGGAGAACACCTCATTCCTCATATTTGAGAGCCGTGTCAAAACTGCCTAAAATTGGACATACAGATAAAAAAAATAAATACTAGGCGTGGAGAGAATTAAAAAATTACACTTTCTTTATAACATAGCCAGTTATACATGATCTTTGATAACAAAGTACCTTTCTGAAATCACTTGGATTTGCTACACCTTGGATTTGAACATCATCACTCGGTGGTCTTCTGACACCAGCATTCTCTATTCTAAGGGAGTAAACACCAAAAAGAGATTGCAAATATCCTGAAGGCAACACAAGTATTTCAACATTAACTGGACTGATGTTATAGCACAATGAGATGAAAGCCATTAATGATGGGGCAAAAATAATTAAGGAAAAATGAGCCAAACCTTAAAAGTACTAGGGCCTGTCCAGTACCATTTTTCAAATTATGTTTTCAAAAATCATTTTTTAGAATGAAAATGGTATTTCTAAATTCAGTATTTTCAATATTTGAGAACATGTCTGGTATCAATTTATAATGGCAGTATTTTGAAAATGAAAACAGGCTGGTACCAACATTTATAATGATAAAAAGATAAATATATGTTAACTCCAAATTCTTTAACCAAACATAGTGTGAGGCTGTGGGTTTCCCCTCTTCATATATTTAGCTTTCTATTACTTAATTAAACAAATATTTAAATCGACTTAATTCAATCTATATTGGGCATTCTTTTCATTCATTGCATAAAAAGTAACAATTACAAACAAATAATTAAAATACTAAGTGTTGTTTAACAAATTAACAATTCAAGAGCACATTGCACATCTAAATAGGTTCTGTTCAAAGTTAGAAAACTGGGAAGATGAGAATGAGATTTAGGAGAAAAAAAGGGAAAAGGGGGCAAAGAGATGAAGTGGAGAGATGGGTTGGGGGTGAGTGAGGAGTTGAGATAGAAATTACCACATTTATATTCTTTTAATATTTTGAGAGATGCTGCCAACAAAATGGTGAAAACAATTCAAACATGTTTCCATCTCCCACATTAAATGTGTACGCGAGTTGTATGTGTTTCTTCCCCCACAATAAATGTATTTGTAATACAACAACTAAACGTGCTTTTACTTTGAGATTCAAAACACCCATTCAAAAGCAATAATGGACAGGGATCACTTTTTGGCTTTGAAGAAGGCAGGACAAATTTTGAACATACTACCAATGTTGCACAAGGCAATTGATGATGTTTTAAATGAAATAACTTGCAATACTGCATAAAGTGGAGGAATCTCTAAGGGTACTGAATCACCAAGCAGGGAGTAGTCAAAGTACAATGAACCCAATGGGGGTCAGTATTTTAATCTTTCTGAGATTCCAAAAGCTACTAAGCAATACAAACTGGGTTTATTCTACCCAGCCATTTTGATTAATGCTCAGAATTTAACTCTAAAAGTAAACCTTGTCTAGCAATAATGAAGGTCAATTTTATGTGATAAAATTCAAAAGAATGGAACAATATGACATCCTGAATATTAGAGCAAGGAAATGACGCAGAGCTTTTACCTTGTTCAATCACAATGTCCTGAACTGAAGGCAACAGAACATGCTTCTCTTTCTTTAATACCCCAAAACATGGGAATGGCACCGGCCTCGTCACCTGAGCTAAAAAAACAAAGTATAACAACCAATGCAATCCACTAGGGTCTCAAAGTTGCCATAAGTTAACCAAAATTTCACTTGTAAAACTTTTAAATGCAACCAAAGTTATAACTAGAAGCAACAGATAAAACGCACATAAACAACAGAGACATGAAACTTTAAAAAGGATAGTTCATTTACTTTATATACAATGGCATTCGGAGTAAGAAAGAGTTTTCTCGACCGGATATCTTTGCGCAAAATGTACCTCCTAACAGGCAAATATAAAAGCATGAACAGGCCGATGCCCCAAGCCAAAATCAAAAGCAACGAATATAACACCCACTGAGCGGTTTGATACTGAACAAAATTGTCTTCTTTCTCTTGAAACGACGCCGTATAAAGAACATCATCATCATCCTCACGTTCTATTCCGTTATCAGATAATAAACCCTTCTCCAAGCTATCAATTTCTACAACCTCATCTCTAGAACCCATCTGAAATAAAAAATAAATAAATAATCATAATCGCAATTAACCCAACTCGAATTTCACCAAATTAAACTAACCCACTTCGTTTAGTTTGCCTTTACATGATCAAATACAAAACCCCTAAAAACTGACAATAACGCGTGAGAAGTGCATCTTACCTGTTAATGAATTGATGGCGTTTAACTGGCAGATTCTAGGAATTCAACAGCATTCAAGCGGCCGTTCTCTGTTGCGTCCAAAACTTACAAGATGAACGTGAACGGAGCTTCGAGTGTGAGCGATCAAATGAAGCAACTGTGAATCTGGACCGTTAGTATTGATTCTAGCGGCATGAGATTAATGATTTGTGATCGTCGGATGATCGAGAAAGGTGATTGAGGGGAAATTTTTTAATTTTTATTTTTCCTAGAAATGAGAAAATTCTGTTGGCTATCTATTCTTTTCCAAGTTGACTGATATAAAACAGTCAACATAGAGATAATAATTAACTGTGAGCTTGTTTTTAGAATATTACGTTTTTTGTTTTTATATATAATGCATTTTATTTTATAGTAAATTGAAATTTATATTTTTTTTATTTTTTATTGGTATTCTCACTTTAATTAAGGATCCACGCTAAAATATAACAAAATATCAATTTAATATATTAAAGACTGCATTTATTCATTAGTATATTAAAATATGTATTCTTTTATTTAGTAGTAGTAGCATATCCTCATTTTATTAAAATGAGTATGTCCTCATCAAATAATAATTTTATATATTAAATACTACTATCCGCTTTATGAATGATACAATATAAGGAAAACCGATAATTTTGTTTAGTTATCACCCTAAGAACGTATATATACCGTACAATAATTGAATAATATGGTCATGCACTTTTGTTATTCTTCCCAATATTCATTATTAATTTAATATGAAATTATACAATTTGTTTTAATTGATGAAATAAGGATTTTAAATCATTATTCTTTAATTAGAAAGTTTGCCTTTTAGATTCTTAAAAGTTAAAACCCGTTTGGACCCCTTTTAAAAGTTTTTATATTTACTATTTTATGATATTAGAAAAAAGTAGTTTGCATTGTAATGGGATTGGCTTTGAGAAAATAAAAGTTAAATTTAATGTTTGGTAATAATAATTTAAAATCACTTTTGCTAGAATAAGTTCCTCTTTAACAACTTTTTAAAATCTAATTTTTAAAATCGATTTTATCCTTTAATATAATTCAACAAATGTCATTATAATAATTACCTAAACCTATAACTATCCTTGTTCAACTTAGAAACGAAATCAATATTTCAATAAATTATCATTGTGTTTTTTTTTCTTTTATTCATGTAATCTTCTGCCCTATTTCTTTTTCATATTTCCATTCTATAAAAAAATCACCAACAATATACGTGTTTCATTACTTTTTGATAAAATTTATGTATATTCAATGTAATTGATGGGAAAAATTTTAACTGTGGGTTGAAAGTTATAGTTTAAGTTACAACACCTTAATACTAAACAAAATCTTAAAATGGCATCGGAGAGGGTTGTATATGGTCCAACTCTTAAAAAAAAAAATAGTTGAGAAAATAATTAAAGAAAATAGCACAATAGCAAATTCTTTGGGCCCTGGCCCATATGGAGGTGTTCATACACATTTTGGAATCCAGTTCTGGTGAATGCAAATGGCTTCCCTTCGAGGGCAAAAGCATATTTCCAGCCCATAACACACTCAATTCGATTTCTTTCCTTTCCTGGATTGGGCCAGTGATACATAGGTGTGACGAATTTACAAGTGCTCAAGTCATCAAATCCAAAGTGTTTTTCTTTTTTATTTATTCATACCCCCCCCAACCCAAAAAAAAAAAAGAAAGAAGAAAGAAAAGGGGTCAAACAAGTACGTAGTAAGAACAGCCATGTGCACAAACATTCGTGACTGACCAAGTTCAATGACAATTGTCAGGCGTCACAACTCACATGGTTCAGGTTTGTTGGCATTTAAGGATTTGGTTTTCTTGTCTGGTGTTCATTTGGGCTTATTTCAAGACATGCCTTGAGAATAAATGGTAAAAATTCTCTTTTATAAATCTCGAGTGTATCAAACATATACGTAAGTGATCGTACGCGTGTTATTAGGATCACTACGAGGATCAAGATTAACGGTGCGCATGTTGCTTTTGGTTGCTCGATCTGAAAAGCACCTACCATTGATTTCACACTGTGCGTTACATTTGACCTCATACTCGACTTACATATGTGAGTAAGGATTAGTTAAAAAGTGATGATCAACCACGATAGAAGAATTTCTTGTTTAATTAATGTATCAGAAGTATGATCGATCCAATCAAATCATTAATTAGCTTAATATTGTTGCCTTTGACTTGTAAATTAACCCTTTTGCGAGCCAACGGATAATGAGTTAAAACCAAAAACCATGGCCCATGCTTGCCCCGTGTGGCGAAAAAAGACCTGAAAAGCACAATGGAAGAAGCAAAGCCACAAGCTTTCATCATCTTGGAAGTAATTGCAATTGTCATTTGCATGAACAAGATTCAGAAACAGTCAACGTTGTAATGTTGGGTACGTGAGGTCAAAATCAAATGGCACATGGGGATTATTGTGGGAGGTTGTGTGGGTCCCATTACAACCGGAATCGGACGCGTTGACGAATGAAGGGCCATAAAACTGATCGATGAGGATGAGGTGTAGGATGCCCCCACGTCAGGTGAAGAAGTGAAAATCCATCGGCTGGGGTTCTGATTTGGGCCCACTTTTTCGAAAATTGAATGACCACTGTTGGCACTAGCCGATGCTGAGGCCCATCATTCCTACCACTTGGCCCACTTCGCGTCTTTTTTCGGTCTTCGTCACGGACACGTTTCTTTCTTATTTATATTTTCCTCTCTGATAGTGACTATGCTTTTCGGTTTTGATTGCTAAGGAGAAACAGGACAAATATGGCGAAATAATTCAGTATCATTTTCTTCCCATGGGGTCTTTACATAATATATTATTTACCAATATACATACATAATAGATGGTTAAAATTTTGATGAGGTCAAGTTAAATTCACATCGTTACGCGCGACTTATGTTTTAGCCTAGATATTTGAACACGATAAATTAAAATGAGTCGAATCACCTCTCTTCCCCAAGTGTAGTTGGTTTTTAAATGAAATACAAGGACACAATTAAAAGTTATTGAATAAAAATATACAAATAAATGAATTTTAATCATACACTACTATAATGTACACATAGCATAAAATCATAATTTTGGCGTGCAGAAACTTTCGAAAGTTTTTATGAAATCATTCATCATTATTGCTAATGATTTACAATGTTAGCCATTTACAGGTACATAGTTTTATATGACATTATTAGTAGGGAGAAAGGGGATCTAAACTAATCCACGCTTAATGTGTAATTATGTCCACATTAATTTTTAAATGTTATATGGCCAAGTACAAAAAACTACTACTACACATGAAAGAAAGCGACCATTATATAAAGGAAGACACTAAACAGACGACTCTATCATATGTTACTGTTATTATCTTGAATTTTACAATATAAGACTAACTTAATTAAGCATTTGTTTAACTTAAATACTTGCTGTTTATTATTATTACGCGTTATCTAACTTCAATATTGAGAACAATGAAATGATAGGATGATGCTTGTTCGGAGTATCATAAACAAGCACACATAAATTACACAAATCACTCTCAAATTACATTATGGATATTTTCTCACCTCATATTAGGTAAAATTGATCTCGTTGCATCAAATATTTGTATGTAAATTTGGTCCATTTTGAGATCAAATATTTAGATTACAACATCGTAAGATATCCCAAAAATATCCCGAGCTTTTTTTTTTTTTAGGATAACCCCTGCCGAAACAAGGAAAATAAAATTAATAAAAATTAAAATTCTCAGTGTAAATATGAATTAGTTAGAATGTAATTCAAGGTTACATAATTACATAAATATCAAATTAAAGTAGATGAAATGAGAGGAATGAGTACATATTTTGATATGGCAGTTCTTTACCGTTTATTTTTTTAATTGTTTTGATGAATACTAAGATATTTTACAATGAATGAGCAAAGTAACATGTTGACTTAAAAAAAAAAAAAACAACATGAATGGAGCAGAATTATTGCAATCTAATACCATAGTTGAAGGATAAGATTCACCCTATATTTTAGTGAATATTTCCGTAAAATAAAAGGTGGGGAGTAAATGTGTTGTGGCAATACAACTACTCCAAACGCATGCTCGAACACTATATTTTCATAAATTTGTACTGCTATCATTTCATGACTCAAAATCATGCCAGATGAACTAGATTTTTTCGCGTTTGAGATTGAGGTTGAAACTCAACAAATTGATTATTTCATAATTTTTGACAAAAATAATGTTATGTAAATTTTGTAAAAGAAGCTTATTTTATAAATTTCTTCATTTTAACTGTAACTTTTAAAAGTAAATTGGAGGTTGCTTTTTATAAACGGCATATTATATAAGTCATCATACACTTTTTAAAGTTACTAATATAATCTTAGTATTTTAACAAAAAAACAATTATATCTTACCTTCTCATAAACCCTAATATATAAACTATTACATATCATATCTGTCGCAATCAAATTACAATCACAACTACTGTATGCTCTCCTCAGTATCAAAATTGTGATGCAATAAGTTCATATTTTGAACTTATATCTATTTTAGTTATTATATAATAAAACAAAATTTTGTAATAAAATTTATTAAATGCATGTGCTCTACATTTTAAACTCGTAGTAATCGCAACAACACAATTTATCAAACACGAAGTTATTTTTTACTCAGTAGCTTATTTCATTTATACAATAAAACAACTTATTTAATTAGCCACAAAAATCTCAAATTGACTTTCTAGAGATAATTAGTAAGATCTAACACTTACTTTCTGTATAAAAAAATCTCATGAGTTAGTTGGGTATAAAAAATTTGTAACTTCATTGATATAATAAGTACATAAGTCTTAAAAATCACAAAATACGACGGTGAGATCTCTGAGACAATAGGATAAGTAATTACTTAAGACCTGACAGTTTATGATACAGTCACGACTTCGACCCAGATTGGTTACCATCTAAATTTTGTACCCCTCTCTCTCAAAAGAAAAAAAAAAAATTATCAATACATCCGAATTTACAAAACTTATAATCACACGTAACAGAAAGAATAGAGAATGCAGAAAGTTTTCAGGAATCCTCAGTGATGATAATTTTTTAAGCTAATAATGGCATGGTACAGGTCAGATTAAGCAGTGCAATAATTCAAAGTATCCCCCACAGAAAAAGAAAGGGAAAGCTCTTTAGATATTTTTTTAAAAAAAACAGTAATAAATCCACCACCCACGTGAACCTCAATTATAGCTAGCATGCATATTATGTTAATGGCTGTTATAAGTAAGAAAAAATGCGAGAGATATTTAAAGAAAGTTGTCAGTGCTGCAAAAAATTTGCAGCCGACTCATTGTATTTTTCTTTTTCTTTCTTACTTTTGCATGGAAATAGGTTTAGAATGTGAAGCGTGAGGGTGTGGCTTTTGTAGGGGACAGATGCAATCATATTTAAGCGCTGCAAGCTTTTGACGTTAATAAAAACTTGCCGTGAATCGCGGTTCTTGCTTGCTTGAAGGGGATTCTTGTTTAAGTGTTCTACTCAAATGTTTCATCATTTTGTGTAGCTGGGGATCCTTTAATTTCGGCTGGCGTACGAGCCATTAAGATAATTAGTTGAAATCCCCTACTAATGGGGCTTAGGGCGCTTATCGTGTGCTTATATTAACTTGTTTTCCCCTTCTCTTGCTTAGAAGTTAAAGGAGCTGTATATTGATGAGATAATGATTGATAGGCAATTTTAGCCTTTCTAAGAGCACTATGATCAAGTTCTTTTTTAGTCCCTAGAGGCTAGAGTTGGCATCAATTTGCAGCTCATTATTGCAACTTTTATTTTTGTTAGTAACTCATCCTGCAGCGTTGATTACTATAACACCATTTATTAACAGTCAACTCTTTAATTTATTTCAGAATTAGTATTTAAGTCTATTTATTTTTCAGTAATTAGATTTATCCATTACACACCAAAAAAAATAAAAATGCTATACATCATATACGTAGCTAGCCTTCCAAGCTTCTATATGTATTGGCCATGTGCATGATTAATTTTAAGCTAACTCTAAAGGTACGTTTAAATGCTAATTGAAAATCAAAATTGATCTTAGACACGCACATATAGAGATATGGTGGCAGCATGCATCTAATCCTCTCTCTATATATCGTGCAAATTGGAGAAGGTGAAGTTGATTGATTGAGCCGCACCTTTTTCATAGTGCAGTAATATGCCTTGCTAAAATGGACCCACGAGAGGAAAATAAAATTGTGTTTTGTGGCTATTGATTTCTAAGTGGATAATGCAATTAAATAACTTTCAAAATCCTTTTGAGAGATATAGTTGAATCACCTGGATTGAGACATTAGTGGCTTCATTATCGTTATATCATATCGATATGTGTCAACATATAAATATTTCTGACATTAGTGGCTTCATTATCGTTATATCATATACATATAAATATTTCTTTCTGGGAAAAAAGAAAAAAAGAAAAAAACTTGAATTTATTTTCCCCTCTGTCTCTCTCTCTCTCTCTCTCGTGTTCTGTAGAAGAAACCCTTGTTAGGTGCCTGCTTTAGCTTCTTCCAATAGCCAAAATAAATATATCTCAAGGTTGCGTGAAGCGGCTCCCATTATCCAGCCTGGTGTCTAAGCAAACAACTGGCTAGCTAGCTCCTTGCATTATTGTACTGTCACATTCATTAGGGTTAAGTTTCTTTAATGACGGCCTCCGACAAATTTCAAAATCAATGCGATATGAGTCATCAGGATGTAGAATCTGTATGTATTTTTGAGCAAATGTTAATGGGGGTCAATAAAATGTTATCTACATTAACAAATTTACAAAACCCTAAAAAATTTATATATTATTTGAGCCGTTAGTAGCGTAGGGACCATGACTCGTGTTAAACGGTGGGTAGATCCATAATGGGGATATGTCATGTCATTGTCTTGAAATGTACTAACATCTCATGCACAAAAATTCCTTCGAAGTTGAAGCCATTAATTAAAAACCTTGATGCTGTTTATTAGTGGGGAATAACCCCATCATTAGCTTAAACAGCACCCCGTAGTACTTCATTAAATGACGACAAGACCCAAATTGAAAAGCAAATAACTCTTAATTAATTGAGTGCATGTCTCATTTTCTCAGCACGTTTATTCATTAAGCCATGTGCGCACACATGACACAAGCAAATCAATTAATGAGGATCAGATCCATGGATACATAACACATATATCATTCTATTAATTGGCATGTCGAGTGGCACGGGCAGCGGCAATTTTAGAAACCGAATCATTCTGTTTACCATCGATTAGTTCTTAATGATATAATTAGTTTTGCTCTGATCAAATGACTCATGACGGCATAGCATATGTATGTATGGATGATCGCATGGTGCGGTTACATGGCGGACACTCTTTCCATGCGTTAATTAACTTTTACAAACTCTTATTTCTTAGTGCTAAGAGCAAAATTAAAGTTGTATGTCCCATATGACACACGCATATAATTATTGTGTAACAAATCAATGGCGTTATTTTTAATTAAATCATAATTCATCACATGACTCAGCGTTAGTTGTGTCTTGTCCTGTCTCCTTGTTATCGCCCTTGGTACGTAGTGTTTTGGTAAATGTTTGTATCATGAAGAACTGATGAACTCTTATCTACCAGTACACACACGTATACATATGTGCGTCCGTGTGTGTCAGCGAAGTCAATTCATGAATATGGGGATCCTAGTTAATATGGTTTCAGGAAATTAATGTGTAATGATGGTCTATCCTGAGACTCAGATCGAGTATATTTTATGTTTTCTTTAGGAGTATATAGGGTATCGCATTGACAAGGGCACATGTGTGGGTGATATTATAATTTTTTTAAAAAAAAATTAAAATTAAAGAGAAAAAAAGGATGGGGAGTCCGTACAATTATGTTGAAGAGAGAATAGAGAGCAAGGAGAGTTGGCGAATGACGAATAGAGGAGAAAAGATGTGAGCCATACGATTGAAAAATGAATGAGAAGGCAAGAAGCCCACTATCACAAAGTGGTCGGAGTGCTTTGGAGGTTGTTGGCCAGACAAAAGCTGCAACACCTCACATGCATGCATGCTTAATCGGCCGCCTTTGCCTTTCACTGTGGCTCTCTCTGCTTCGCTGCCCTTTATTTGCTCACGCTTAGACGCCTGTTCTCTCTTTTATGTTATACGAGCGCTGACCGGCCACATATTTAGCTCTTGTTAGAAGTGTTGCAGGTTCTATTGCACAACTCTTTCGATGAGGTGGGGCATGTGAATTGTCGCTCACCATAACGATGGATATATGGATTGTCCTTCACCATAAAGATGGGCATATACATAGATTGCTCACCATAACGATGGATATATAGATTGTCCCTCACCATAAAAAAGATCATATATACATAGATTGTCGTTCGCTACAAAAATCTGAGTGACAATACCCTCTATATCCATTCTCTCATATTATATATATAATTAATGTAACTTATAGTTTATAAAACCAATTTAATTTAACTTGTGACTCACTTGTTATTTATTTTTAATAAATTATTTTTCAACTGTTAGATTTTGATCATGAAATTGTTAATTATAAGTTACATTAAAAGTAACTTAGGAATTACTTATACATACATACATACATACATGTATGTGTGTATAAATGCGAGTACATAAATATAGTATTGGTCTAGAAACAACCACCGTTACTTGTTTGTTTGAGATTGATAAGTTGAATCTTGGCAATATGAGAACTAGTTAAATAACTTGAACAGAGATATGAAGAAGGATGGATGTAAATATTTTTGGGTAATAATTTATACTAACTCCAAATGAAACTCAACATGTTTTATGTTTGGCAGAATGTTTGAACAAGCAAGTACATGTGAGAAAAAATGGTGAAGGCATCAATTTTTTTTTAAAAAAACTTTTCTTCATAAAAGTAATCACAATTTTCATTTTTTACAAATCATTTCTCTAAACTTCCTTTTGACAATCTTGCAAACATGCAAGCATTTGACATTCTCCTTAAAAAAAGAAAATAGTGGTTGAAAAACCATACATCAAATGAGTCCAGCTACATTACCACTGTGGTAACATATTCCATTTTTTGTTGAATTTCATCTAGCTATTAATTCTTTTTTTTTTCACAATTTATATTAATAAATAAAAATTTTAAGTGTTCTTAAACCACTCATACCATAATAACATGGTACGTAGTTTTACAGATATATATATTATTATTACACACACACATAAAGCAAAAAGAAAAATGAAATTACAAACTTAATTAAGTTAATTTTTAAAGAGTTGAATCAAACTAAAGCCGATGAATTTACAAACTTTTGAATAAAATTACTACCCTATTTTGTCATTTGATTGATCAGCTGGAGCAAAATACTCACCCCTACCCTTCCCTCCCTCAAAAGTTTTGAAACCAACCGGCGGTTTGCGAAGAAAGAACAAAATAATTAAAGAGTCTGCTTCTTGGCATTAATTTGTACTGGCTTCTCTTTGGCGAAATTTTCTTGTTAATTTGCAGGATACAATGTTTAGAAGCAAATAATCATTCCACCAAATATTATTTTGTTATGTGATCGATCACCTTTAATTTATACTTATTGCCGCATGCATCGCATAAAAGGTGGCTAAAGCAATTGAGATTTCAATCATGTCATTGCCTCTTAATCACCTTGTTTATTAAGTGCTCCTTTGAGTTGTTAGGGAGGGGAGGGGGGGGGTCCATAAAAAAGATAGTTAACATGGACTAAATTTCGAAATTAAGAATTAAAAAAAAAAGTTTTTGTATTTTTCATTCCTTTTAAAAAGCCCCGAGTTTTTTTTTTTCTTTATTCAACACCTTGGATGGATGATTTAATATCAAAAGGTAAATAAAAACTATATATATAAATAATTAAGAATTTAAATAATCAATTACCTTTATTATTATTATTATTATTTTTGGCGGTGATATAAGTGATCAATTAAAGTGAAAGGAATATGATGCAAGTAATCAAAGTTAGAGAGGTCCTACAGAATCATGCGATGCTCAATTTCAGGATCCCTCCACGGAAGATATATATATATATATATATATATATATATATATTGTAAAAGGTACCTCAACTACTGCATAGATTAATTAACACCGAGAAGTTTGTAATTAATTAATTAACTAATCCCGTTTTAACTTTAATTGAAGTATAATGATGTCCGAAGTCGGATCCTTGAAGCTTGTGGCATGTGAAGATCTCCTGCTTTTGCGGCTAGTGGCCATTGTTCTTTATGTATAAAATTATTTCTTGCCACGAGCGCATGAAATGAGAAAAATGAAGCTAATGGCTTTCCCCCTCGCTGAAGCAGTAAACAGATAATTTTTTGTTATAACGTTATTAAAATTGGAGTTAAACCGCTTCTTCTTCCCTAATAGAAGAGAAAACAGCATTAGTTTGATGGATGTTTTTTTTTAATTTAATTTAGTTGATTCCCAAATGCCTGCGACTATATTATTGATGGGTCGCATTAATTATGCATACCATTTCACATAGTCTGAATATTATCAGATAATCGTATCTTATGGATTTTCTTTGATAATCTAACGATTTATAAGCTGTAAAGGATGGTACTGTTAGTTAAATCCTTTTCAAAAATTAAAAATTTCCTTATTGTCCAAGTAATTTTATGTTTATCTCAAAGATAAATTTTTACACTCTATACACTGACAAAATTTATTAACAAATTTAATTAAATATTTGAACTCGTTTTTGGAAAGAAATGAAAGTTAATTTGATACACGTATTTTTTAATATATTAATAAATAAAAAACACAAATTATAATATAATACAAACACAAAAAAAAAATTATTGAAAAATAGAATAAAAGAATAAAGCTCAACAGTCAAACGTCAAAGTGGTGTACTACCGTCAGCAGTTACAACAATAGTTTCCAAATGAAGATCACAAATTCCAACTAAATATTACCCAAAAAAGTGAAAAAAATGAAAGAAAAAAAAATGAAGCATCCAACGGTCATTATCCAAAGAGAGGAGAAAAATCAACGGATGGGTCCTTAAGTAGACCCCGGCAAAGGCAGTTTTTTTTTTTCTTACACGAAATGTGAATTTGGTAAGAATGTCAAATGTGAGACTGTGGGGGTGAATTTGAGACGAATTTAATGACGCTGATAATAACATTGTTGTCCGCTTATAGCAAGCAAATTTATTACTGTCTTTTATTATTATTACAGTCTTTTATTTTATGTTCTTAATTGAGACAGTCACAGTGGCTGTAAACTCTCTCACCCTCTCTCTCTCTATCTTTTTTTAACAAAAAAAAAAAAATTAATTAATTCTTTTAATTCAGGCCTTGTTGCCAGAGTCTTATTATATGTCGGCTGGTTCACATAAAAAGGCTGTCTTTTTTCTTTTGCTTTTGTTCTTCTGATTTCTCGGCGACAAGTTAGTTTCTTTTCTTCATTCACCTTGATCCCAGTGTCAATTGAAACGCAAACACGCACCAAAAGGAAAAAAAAAAAGGAAAAATAAATAACCAATTTAATGATTTGCTGTTTTGGGCACACATATGTCATTACCAAGTTCCTGTTTTGTCTAATCTGATTGAGTTTTGGTCTAAAGGAGGAACTTTTTTTTTTTTTTTCTTTTTGGGATTTTGGGTTTGAGCTTGATGGAGGTGTTTGTTGTTCGAGACTTAGTATTGGGTTTTGGTGAAAGAAGGCAAGTATTAGAAGCTGAGCTTGAGTTTGTGTTGGGGTTGTTGGATTAAATGTCAGTTTAAAAAAGTTGATTTTTTAAGGATGCTGCAAGAGCTGACTTCGTTATTAAGGTGATAAAAGCGGGGAAAATTTTATTAAAAAAAAAAAAAAAGGGAGAAGGAAAGTTTGTATCTTTACTTTGCAATAAAGCGGGTGATTGGATTTGCTAAAGGCTTTTATCATTTCATATATTGATAAGCATGAAGCCTCCAGCAAATGGGTTTCTGCCAAGTTCTGCGGAAGGTGTGTCAAGTGTTTTTAATTCTATTCAATTCATTAACTTTGGGCTGTTATTTGCTTATCTATTTGTTTGATTCTCTGTGAGCGCTTGCGCTTCAGATTACTCTTGCAATTATTTGTGAAGATTTAGTTCTTTTTCATGCTAAACAGAGCTCTTGGCTTCTAATGCTGATAGAAACTGGATTGTGTAAACTCCAGTTTTATGATTTATTTTTTGTTTTTGGTTCTGTGTTAATTAATTATTTTTCTTCCTCTTCTGTGCTGAAAATGTAAGCTTTCTGATATATCAAGTTGTTTGTCGTCCATACTTTAGAAGTAGATGCAAGAAGTGTATGGGTTTATTTATGTATACATTTGTATCGATTGTTTATAAAGTTATTTTGGAGATAAACAGTTTATGTCTGGGTTGATCTATCAATTTTAATGGATGTTTCCCAGTTGCTGAATTGTAGCAGATGATGAATTGTCTTAACAGAAGTTTTCTCTACATGTACTTGCAATCAACCTCCTTGATACTGGCATATGATGCTTATACTGATTTATATATGTCTATTTCTAATTTTAATGAAAGAGTTCCCCACTTAAGTAAGTTACAATGATGTGAACAATTATCTAAATGTAGTTGTGGCCAACTTGATGTGTTTTTAATTTCTGTGCTTGATGTTTGGGGATCACAAAACTGTAAACACCGAAGAACTTTGTTTCAGTTCCAGCAGTCATATAGTCGTATACATACATGGTTATTGTCACTCTGAACTAGCTTCTTTATTCTTCTCTATATATTCATTGTAACACTGTGCTAAGGAGATATATAGATAAGTAACATTATCAACAGTCTTGTGTAGCTGAATAGTGACCTTTTTCACTTCAAAAGGTATGGCTTTAGTCATCTGGAATAGGGAAAAGGAAGCATTAACTAAAACAGATCAATAAAAGTCATGCTTCCAGGTAGGATACATTTTATCTCGGTTTGTTTTTGGCTATGAAATTTGTTCAGTTTGTCACAATTTGGGTGACTGACATGCATCTGTATGCATATTTATCTCTAGAACTATAATCAATCAGGTGTTTTAATAGTAGACTTGCAACTTGTATTTATTTTTGCCTTCTAACACTTTAAGACCCCTTAAGAGTATATGTTTAGACCTATTTTTCTTAATAATTTTCTCTTCATTTGTTTCTCATGACAAAATAATTTGTTATTGGTCGTGGTGCCTCTAATGTATGTTTTTGGTGTTTCACAACATAAAACTGCTACTTAAACCCTGACCCTGGTAATAGTCTGTTTGTGAGTTTTTTTTGCTATTCCAATCCTTAGTATATCTTTTTGGTTAGTACAGATTTTAAGATTGTTTGTAATATGTTACTTCTGCCCTTTAAATTTTGTTATCCTTAAAGAATTTGTAAAAGATCAAATAGTAGTATGAATTCAGTTGGTAGAGTATTCCATTATTTGTGTCTTTTAATCCATTCTGATTGGTTCTGAACAGGGGAGAGGAAGACCATTAATTCTGAGTTATGGCATGCTTGTGCCGGGCCACTGGTTTCTTTGCCTCCAGTTGGAAGCCTGGTTGTTTACTTCCCTCAAGGCCACAGCGAGCAAGTATACTCTCTTTCCCATTAGTTTTAGACAAGCAACTCTGTCTGGATTTGGGTTTCTGAAGGAATTTTCTGATGATTACTACATCTACAGGTTGCAGCATCAATGCAGAAGGAGAATGACTTCATACCCAACTACCCTAACCTACCTTCCAAGTTGATTTGCATGCTTCATAATGTGACATTGCATGTATGAAATCCTCTAATGTTCCATTGCCTTTATTTTTCCTCCTCCGAAGCAAAATGTTGTTTTTGAATGAAATATAATTACATCTGTTTATTGTACATGACTCAACGGTTGAGTCTCAGTCTTCGATTGTCCTCATCCTTATCATATGAGTGGGTTGTTATTAGATTAGTGCTGAGATATACTGGTTTGGACAATTGGTATGAGCCTTTATTTCTCGGTAAATGTTTTTATGTGTTTGTGGTGTGCAATCTGGGAAGTTGTGGGGCGTTAGGTGTGAAAACGTAACTTTTATGATCAGAAAGTGAAATAGTAAATAAGGAAAAGATTCTGTTATTCTGTTTGAAGCAGTACATTTATTCGATTATTCCCTTTCTGAAATCAGGCTGATCCTGAAACTGATGAGGTCTATGCTCAGATGACACTTCAACCCGTAAACAAAGTGGGTCAGCTATTCAATTTGATAGTATGCAGGATTTTTTTTCCCCTTGAGAATCATGTTACTTATATGTACCAATTGTAAACATTGCTTGAAATCTGTTCTACAGTATGAAAAGGAAGCAATTTTGGCATCTGATATGGGCCTTAAGCAAAACAGACAACCGACTGAATTTTTCTGCAAAACTCTTACAGCAAGCGACACAAGCACTCACGGTGGATTTTCTGTTCCTCGTCGGGCAGCAGAGAAGATCTTTCCGCCTCTAGTGTGTAGACTATTTTCATGTTTTAAATATTGATCATAAAACTTGAATTCTATATGGTTCTGCGTCTACCATTCTGGCACTTACTGTGGGAGGTACTTGATAGGATTTCTCGATGCAACCACCTGCTCAGGAGATAGTCGCTAGAGATTTACATGACACTACTTGGACATTCAGACATATTTATCGAGGTATTGTCCAGAAAGTTAAATTCACACCATCTGGCATCATCTGACATATGTCCGGAAAATTGCAAGATTGATTGTTACTTTAGTTGGAACTGAGCAGAACAATATAATAAATCAGCAATATCCCTTGCAGGCCAACCCAAGAGGCACTTGCTGACTACAGGTTGGAGTGTCTTTGTTAGCACTAAAAGACTGTTTGCAGGGGATTCCGTTCTTTTATAAGGTATGAGTTAGATTTGCAATTATGAGTCTTTCAGCTAAATTATCATTTTCCCTGCCACTGAAATGAAAGTATTTGGTTATTTGCAGAGATGAAAAGTCACAGCTTCTCCTGGGAATAAGGCGTGCTAATAGACAGCAGCCAGCCCTGTCTTCATCGGTCATATCCAGCGATAGCATGCATATAGGAATTCTTGCTGCTGCAGCTCATGCTGCTGCAAATAACAGCCCATTTACTATTTTCTATAATCCAAGGTACTGCTATGACAATTTTAGCTTCAGCACTGTGCCGTAATTTTATAATGTCAGTGACTAATTTAAAATTTTATTGATAGGGCGAGCCCTTCGGAGTTTGTGATTCCCTTAGCCAAGTATAACAAAGCAATGTATACCCAAGTTTCACTTGGCATGCGGTTTAGAATGATGTTTGAGACTGAGGAGTCAGGAGTCCGCAGATACATGGGTACAATTACCAGTATCAGCGATTTAGACCCTTTGAGATGGAAAAATTCACAGTGGCGCAACCTTCAGGTATTACGAAGCTGTTGTATTTATGCTAGTGAATTTAGATTGCGGAAATCTTAGGTGATGTTTTCAAGTCAAAGTTGTGTCAACGTAAGTTAATGACATTCTCTATCAGCTTATCTTTCTATGATTTTCTCTTTTAATAGGTTGGATGGGATGAATCAACTGCTGGAGAACGGCCTAGCCGAGTTTCACTTTGGGAAATTGAGCCAGTTGTAACTCCTTTCTACATATGCCCTCCCCCTTTTTTCAGACCCAAGTTTCCCAAACAACCAGGGATGCCAGGTATATGATGTTCACCAAATCTAAAACTTTCTTAATGTACAAGATAGCCCCACTCTCTATAACACATTTTCTTCTTCTTTCAAAAAGGAAATAATCATAAATATGTCTTCTAATGCAAAAGCTAGTTTTTTGGATGACAGCATCTATAGACGTTATGAAAAATAATGTCAGTCAGAGTCTGATTCTTTTCCTCAAGATTCCGTTTGATGTGAAATTTTCATTTTCTTCTGGTATTCGAGTAAATTCAATTCAATCAACCATAATCTCATATCAAGTCAAGAGTTTTAGAATAAAGGAATCTAAGCCATTTTGGGTGTTTACCGAAGATGGAATAAACCAATCCATTTATACCTCCACATGAATTTTATGTTTGCACTATATGACCTGCTAAATTTTGTCTCGTTGATGATCTCTAGGATTATGTTTGCAGATGATGAGTCCGACATAGAGAATGCTTTTAAGCGAGCAATGCCCTGGCTTGGAGATGACTTCGGTATGAAGGATGCCACAAGCTCAATATTCCCTGGCTTAAGTTTAGTTCAGTGGATGAGCATGCAACAGAACAATCAATTTCCAGCTGCTCAATCAGGATTCTTTCCTTCCATGGTTTCTTCCACTGGCCTGCATAGTAACTTTGGTACTGATGATCCATCTAAATTGCTGAATTTTCAAGCTTCTGAATTAGCTGCACCAAATCTCCAGTTTAGCAAAGCGAATCCACAAAACCAAGTCAACCAGTTGCCTCAGTCACCTATTACGTGGACCCAACAGCAGCAGCTGCAGCATTTATTGCAGAACCCTCTAAACCAACAGCAGCAGCAGCACCCTCAACTGCATCAGCAGCGGCAGCAGCAGCAGGCAGCTTCTCCATCCGCAGCAGTCACAGCAACAGCAACAGCAGCAGCAAAATCACCATCACCACAATCAGCAACCACCACCACCACCACAACTGCAACCATCTCCAACTCCACCCCACTCACAATCACAGTCTCAATCACCAGTACCCCAACGACCACAGCAGCAGCAGCAGCAGCAGCCTCAACAGCAGCAACAGCAGCCACAACAACAAATATTCCTTCCAACTCATGTAAATAATGGTGTACTTGTCCCTAACGCAAATCAGAATGTGCAGCAGCCAACAGTTTACTCTCAGCTTCAGCAGCCACAATTGCTGACAAGCAATACCCAGGCCCCCCAAGGTATCCTCTCCAATAATAAGAATTCATACCAGTTGACATCCTTACCACAAGACTCACAGTTTCAGCAACAACTGGAGCAATCAACTGGCCCTTTACAGAGGCAGCAGCAACAGTCACAATTGCAACAGTCTTCACTGCAGTTCTTGCAACAAAGCCTCGCTCAGAGAGCACAGCAGCAACCACAAGTTCAGCAATTAGCACAGCAGAGCATGTCAGATCAACAGCTTCAGTCCCAGTTGCAACAGAAATTGCAGCAACAGCAACAGCAGCAATTACTCTCCCCAGCTGGCTCACTTTTGCAGCCTCAGCTGCTACAACAACAGCTGGCCCATCAACAAAACCAGCAATTGTCTCAGCTGCCCCCATCCCAGAATCACCAGCAGCAGCTCAGCAACAACTTATCAGCATCAGTGCTTGTGCAACCTCAACAGTTGCCCATGAACCAGCCTCAGAACCAGAACAGACCACTTACAGGAACCAGAGCTCATTCTAATCATACAGATGGAGATGCTCCATCATGTTCAACCTCACCTTCTTCTAATAATTGTCAAATATCCCCATCAAACTTCCTAAATAGAAACCAGCAAGGGCCAGCCATGCTCATGGGAGATTCAGTGGTTGAGCCTTCAAGTAATTTGGTCCAAGAACTTCACAGCAAGTCTGATGCCAGGATCAAACATGAACCGCCTATCTCGAAAGGACCAGAACATCTCAAGTACAAAGGTAGCATGACCGATCAAGTGGAAGCTTCCTCTTCTGGAACATCATATTGCCTTGATCCTGGCAACATCCAGCAGAATTTCTCACTCCCTACCTACTGTTTGGATGGTGATGCCCAGTCACATCTGCGGAACAGCCTTCCATTTGTTGCTAATATCGATGGAATGGCACCTGATACTTTGCTGTCGAGGGGATATGACTCTCAAAAGGATCTCCAAAACTTGCTGTCTAACTATGGCGGCACTCCTAGAGACATTGAGACAGAGTTGTCCACTGCTGCAATAAGTTCTCAGTCATTTGCAGTGCCAAATATACCTTTCAAGCCTGCTTGTTCGAATGAGGTTGGCATTAATGAAGCTGGGGTTCTGGGCAATGGATTGTGGGCCAATCAAACTCAGCGTATGAGGACATTTACTAAGGTTTGTTATGCAATTTATTCTCTTTAATTCAGAATTCCTTCTCAATTTCAAGACAACTTGTTATTTTTTTAGCACTTGGTGATATTGCTGGGTCTTTTTGTCAATCCATTCTTTTAGGGTATAATTGCTTTAGTTTTATTTTTACCTTTAATCCCAACTCTTACACATATCTTTCTAATTCTTGAAGGTTCAAAAGCGCGGGTCTGTAGGAAGATCTATTGATGTTACCCGTTACAAAGGTTATGATGAGCTCAGGCATGATCTGGCCCGCATGTTTGGAATTGAAGGGCAACTGGAAGATCCGCAAAGTTCTGATTGGAAGCTAGTTTATGTGGACCATGAAAATGACATATTACTCGTTGGTGATGATCCGTGGGAGTAAGTCAAGTTCCCCATTGCTCAGTTGTTACCTGTAGCCTTCTGATTTGTGTTTTTTTCTTAACTTCTCATTGTGTAAATTCTTGCAGTGAGTTTGTAAGCTGTGTTCAGAGCATAAAGATACTTTCATCAGCTGAGGTGCAGCAGATGAGCTTAGATGGAGATTTGGGTAATCTACCAGTTCCCAATCAAGCTTGTAGTGGGTCCGACAGTGGGAATGCATGGAGACACTATGATGATAACTCAGCTGCCTCATTTAATCGATAATAGTTGTGCAATTGAGAGAGAATATGAACTATTTATGCCTTCTGATAGTGCCTTTAAAGGAGCATGGTCAATCTAGTTCATGCCCGCAACTCCTCTGAAAACATTAGCCCTCGGCTAGTTACTAGTGGGAGGTAAGTCCTTCCAAAAGAGTGCTGCCGTAGGTGCTGATGGTTTAGAGCAAAGGTCAATTCTCACCAATACTGACATCTGCTATGCGGCTGTTGGTTGTTGCTGGCAGAAACTTAGAGATGTACAGCAAACAGTAAGAGCACAGGGTAGAAGGGTGTATAATTAAATTTTACCTTAACTGAAAGCTGATCTGACTTCAGATTTTCTCTGTAAATGTTGTGAGTAGGGTAAGGATGAACATGAACATCTAGCGACTGCAGGATGTTTACCTCGACAAGATAATTAGCATAATTTTTGTTCATGTTTCAATTTGTTTCATCTTCTTTAACAGAGGCACTGAATTGATGATAGATCGGAAAGATTTTTTCAGAAATACGGTTGACACTGTAAAGTAAATGAGCGAATGGCAATTGCATAGCAATTACCGGCGGCCACACCCTGCTCTTGAAAAATCACCTTCACGTCATGGTGATATCCAGTCAGTCCGAGAAGCATAACCGCTCTTAATCGGAGGTTTTTGCGGATGCAAATCATACATTTTCGAATACATCTATTTTCAAATTTTGTTATTTTAATTCCCCATATTGGCATAATCAACTTTAAATTAGCAGTCCCAATAGGCAAAAAACCCGTAAGCAAAAAACAAGCAGCAATTCGATTGATCAAGCTGCAATTCTTTATGTTCAAATAAGATTACATTCAAAATCCATATGCCTTGAGGCAACTCAACCATAAAATTCAATTCACTAATACATATAAAGCCTCGCTCAAGTAAACACAGACAACTAAGAGAGCACAGCCATCACTTCAGAAGCTCTTAAAGCAATGTAGTTGGTACCATCACTGCCCTTGAAGTCATTCCCTGCATACTTCGAATACATCACCGTGTTCCCTGGTGCAACGGATAGAGGTTTCCTATTACCTTCCTCATCTAGAGGACCGGGTCCAACAGCAATGACCTATACTCACAAGAGGCTTTATATTATTAATCTCACATCATGTTGTTTGTAATGCAAGTACGAGGAAACGCAGCAAAAAGTATTGGTCCACCAAATTCGCAAAAATTGACAACTCTTACCATTCCAATGGAAGGTTTCTCCTTGCTTGCCTCCGTCAACAACAAACCTCCAGCAGTTGTCTCCTCAGCCTCAGCAACCTGCACCCGTCATTTGAATAGACAAACCAGCCCATAATATGAGAATCTGATTATATCTACACACGAAATGGATGGAATTTTTTAAGGACACCAACCTTGATGAAAACTCTGTCATTAAGGGGCTTAAGATCCTTGATTTCATCTGTTTCAAGAATGCCAACTACGTCATCCTCCCTCAATATGAGATGATTTGCACCGTTGAACTCCAACTCAGTCCCTGCATACTTCGAATAGATGACCTGGGTCCCAGGCTACACAAACAAAGCAGCAAGTAAATGAGTGAAAGTCGTAGATAAAAAGCACAGAAACAAGAAAACTTAATCCAATCTTGAAGACTACCTTCACAGATATGTCCAGTTTAGTCTTCCCAACTGTCTTCCCCTCGCCAACAGCTACCACCTCACCTGCTTGAGGCTTTGTTTGAGCTGTAGATGGCAGAAAAATACCACCATCAGTTTTCTCCTCTACAGTCTTGATTTTCACCAGCACTCTATCACCCAAAGGTTTAATTGAAGTGTACTGCACAGCCATAAAATCAAAATAATTGAATGACAAGCAAACAAGCTCAAATCATCTGATCATTTACTAACATTAACAGAAGAGATAGATGTGCAACATTCACACGGAATTGAAAATATAACACGCACAGTCAGAACAAAAATATAATGCACACTATCAGACTAAAGAAACAAATGCAAGACTCATTTAAAGTGAAATACAAACCAATTTATCAATGACTCAATTTGTCAGTGGGTTTTAGAGCCAAATTAGTCATGGAAGTGCCTTCAGTTAAAAACAAATCAAAATGTATTAAAAAATCATCTCCCAAAAATTCATGAGAAATCGATAATGCATCAATTCATCAAGCACTAAAAACATGAGGCCCGACATTCGAAAAAATAAGTAAATTTTAGAATTATCAATGCTGCTTTTATTAAAGGATAAAATTACCTTGGTAGCCACGACTGCAGCGGCTTTAACGACCAAGCGACGGAAAGAGCGTTGGCTGGGAGCACCTCCGACGGAAGCGAACTTGACGGAAGACGGTCTGAGACCATCGAATGAAGTCAAGCTCCTTGCTGGAACCTTAATTGATGACGCTGTTAGCTGAGCTGTCGCCATCTGCTGTTCGTTTCAATTCAACACACAGCACAGTCTCAGAGTTGACTTTTCAGTCATTTAAAAATAAAATAACCAATGGAAAAGAAACTGTACCTTGCAGATGCAGAGAGAGCGAGAGAGATTCTGATTGGAAATGATAAGCGAGAAGCGAGCGAGTAGTTTGATAAGGTTTCTAGTTGAAATTTGAAGAAGAGTCGAGAAGATAAAACCCTAGACACTTCGGTTTAAGTATTAGTAGAGAGGGTTTTTTTTAAGAGATAATAAGATGATTCTAGAATTTCGGCCGTTGAGCGATTGCCACTCACGCGCCTTTCACTCTCCAAGCCAAACAGTATTAGTTAAAACTTACCTTTTAAAACAGCAGGGGTTCGATTCTTATTGGACTACATGAAAGAGGGCCGAAGCCCAAATTAACTTGCATGATATTATTTTGCACAAGCAAATGAGGAGTATTTCCCGACATCAAGCGATTTAAATTCCTTCAACTCGCCAGTCAACACCAAAGCCGGAGCCAAATAGCCAATTGTGGTGACTGGTGAATTTATAGGAAAAAGATAGAAAATTTGGAAGTAGATATTTGAATTGTGCTCGAGTTAGGACGTACCAAAAATTTATAATTGCTCTTTTTACACCAAAAAAAAAGTGAAACCAATACGATATTTATTATTTGTTGTCTTTTTTCTTTTAGTATTAATAGTGTGTTATTTCACAAATTAAAAAATTAAAATATAAAATTATAATTATTGATAGCGTTTACCTCGCAAAATGAAGACACGAAAACATAAATCATAATCAAAATTATAGGGCCCACCCAAATTTAAGGATAGGGGATGGGAGATTGATTCCCGTGGGGGTGGTGGGAATCAATCTCCCACTCCCATAATCGACCATTTTACCCTTTTATAAAATAAAAATTACCTATTTTGTCCCCAATTAAATATTATTATAATTAATTGATTAATTAATATTAGTTGTTGTTGTTATTAATGATAAAAATTATTATAATTAATTAATATATTACTGTTATTATTATTATTATTAGTGATAATTTTAACAATTAATTAATATATTATTAACAATAATTATTAATAATAACAAAATTTTAATAAATTATCACTTTAATAATTATCACAGTAATTAAAATAAAAATAATAATTATGACAATAGTTCCTTACATACATTTTAGTAATTTATTATAACTTAAATCATTCTGATTTCGATTCTAAAATAAAGTAAACTGATTAATAGTAATTTAGTTCATTCCGATTTTGATTATAGTTTAAGTAAACAACTTATTCTGATTTTTATCCTCTATTCTCATTCGAGGTTGTTCTCATTTGAAGTCATTTTCATTCCAATCAATTCTTATTTCAATCCATTCTGATTTTAGTTTGGTAAATGGATCATAAAAGCCAGCATTGGAAGTTGAAATCACTAGAAGAAACGGGATCCAAGAGAATTCGTTGAATGGCTAGTGAAGGTTATATGGACGATGGATTGGGACCATTTTAATGGAAAAGGACCAGGAGGCCTTTTGTTTGTATCTCCAGCCCAGATTGTTCCAAAACAGTAAGGCCACTCACAAATCACAAGTCACAGCTCCAGTCATCACTTAAAATGAGGACATTCCCTTTCGCATAATTTAAATTGACACTTGTCGAATAATTAGAAGCAGGAATAATAATAATTCACCAAAAGTGTGGTACCTTAGCTAAAGTATTCGCACCAATAAAAATTTGAAATTGGGTACGAGGATTCTTGTGCGGTAAGGGCCATTTGGTTAAGAATTTCTGAAGCGATCCTAAAACTGTTCCCAAATTAATACCAAATCAAGTTACTGGATGATGAAATAGTTGACTCAACAAAACTTTAAGAGTCATTACTGTGTGGCTAAGACAGCTTCTGATTCTAGTCAAAAGAAGACAACCGTAATATTAAAAAAAAAATGAAAGGTACGACAAAAACGTTATCCCCTTCTTAATTTTTTTCTTTTTAGGTGAGTGAAAATGGAGATTTGCGGCATAGTAGTAATTTTTTCCCCGCTTAATATAAATTGCATGTACGAAAGAGGAAAAAATTCAAGTCCTGCGTGGCCTAATCTTAACTGAAGGTTGTTGAAAAATATTCGTCAAAATTTTTTACTAGAAAAGTGAAAAAAAAAAAAAAAAACATGATTTTGCCTTGTTGTATTTGTATAGCAACGAAGTCCATGTTGATGAAACTGGGGCCAACTGAAATTGACATAATAGTGAGTGACGGGGGGCCAATCGAAATTGACAGCAGTAAACTAGTAATAGATATTAAGATAAATACTGAGTGAAGTGAGTCCCACAATAATAATTTATAATTCTAGAAGTTTAATTAAGCTGACGGAAGTCAGAGGACGCGTTACTTTGAATCCCGTTTTGAGCTGAGTTTGGGGTGGGTGACGATGGCGCGTGGCACGGGCCTTCCTTTGCGTTGCGTTGCTCAATTTTGTTTGAGGTGATGGCTAAGTGATAGCAACAATGGAGCTTTCCTCTCGTCCCTCTGGACTCTGGTCCGGTCATTTTTGTTTATGACATCAGCCCCCGGTCTTCTGTCCGTGTCTGCTCTATTTCTCTTTTTTTTTTCTAAAAAAAAAATTCGGGTACGGATAAAATTTAAATTAATTTTATTGTTTTATGTTTTTTCAATATTTAAACTTGGATGATCATCTAAAAGAAACTGTTTGAATATCTCTCTTTTTTTTAAAAAAAAAAAAAAAGACAAACATTAATAGAATATATACAAAAACATTCCTAACACTTTATTTGAAAGAAAAAGTTAGTCCTTAAAGTAAAATCAATGTTCGCATATTATTATTATAACAAAAGTAGTAATAATAGAATAATAATTCTTTTTTTTACAAATTAATATAATTAAAAATACTACATAACCTACATAGTTATTTTTTAATCAATGAGTAATATTATCATAAGGGTCCGGTTATATTGAAATTGTTGTAAGGTAGATGACTCTTTCATAACTACACGATTAAAGTTTTAATTAATTTTTTATTATTTATTACTTTATGTGTGTGACTGTAATTCGTGCTCTACCTTAAATAAATTCCAACATAGCCTTAGAGCATCTCCAAAAACCTCTATAAATTTTATTCTTCAAATACTCATTTGCTTATCCATGTGGCAAATAGAATGGTGAAAAAATATGATATTCAACAAAAAAAACTCTTCAAATAGAATAAGTTAATATTATTTTAATCAAATAATTATTTTTTTAAAAAAGTCAATAGTAATTAAAGTACTTCTCTCTCTTTCTTCAATGAAAAGTAATAAAATATAAATTGAAAAGTGAAAAATTAACTCTCTAAATTTAAAAAGAAAAAATTAATTATTATTTAAAAAATTTTAATTAAAATACATTTTAAACTTTAAATATTGATGTGACTCTTCAAATAAATAATAAAATTTTATTTAAAAAACTTTTGATAATACTCTTAACCTTATCATAACTACATCTATTTAGACAAAAAAATGTTGTAATCTTAAAAAAATAATTTAATAAAAAGTTGATCGCACAAAACAATGGAATTGGGCTGGAAATGGGGGCCATTTGTGGGACAGTGATTCAGGGGACAGGGTTTTTAAATTTGAACTTTATGCGTTCTTCCGTAGTGGAATTTTATTTACAGAATAAATTTAATTATAAAAATGTGTGCACGAGGAACAAAAGCCAAACGTGGTTGAAATCCCCCTACACCCTCCCCCGCGTAATCCAGAAACAATCTCGACCTACAGGCCACGTGTCCGCTGATTTACACTTTACGGCATTCAAATCAACGCGCCTTTTGAGTTTTGACCCTCGCGGTCAGAGTCAGAGTCCTCCTTCACTGTACCAAGAGCTCACTCTCAAGTCTCCCACGCATCCTCCTTATATATACATATGCCGAGCCGCCATAAAAATGAAAACACCTTCAGCAAAATAAAAGCAAACAGGAGTACGAGAATCATCATCCAAATCACACTCAATAGTTCCGAGTCAACTCGATACAGCACCACTCGTCTAAATCAAGAATACCCATAACCTGAAACCCTTTAAAAATGGTGAAGCACGCAGTCGAAAAGCCTGCTGAGAGAAGTGACTCTCGTTACAAGGGTGTCCGAAAGCGAAAGTGGGGGAAATATGTGTCTGAAATCAGACTACCCAATAGCCGTGCCCGTATCTGGCTGGGCTCCTACGACACAGCAGAAAAAGCAGCGCGTGCTTTCGACGCTGCTTTGTTTTGCTTACGTGGCCGATCAGCTAAGTTTAATTTCCCGGACAACCCACCCGACATATCAGGCGGGCGCTCACTTAAGCCATCTGAGATTCAAGCTGTGGCGGCTCAGTTCGCGAATTCGGAGCCGCTGAGGAGTCAATCGCCAGAACAGTCGGTGTCCGAATTGCAAACGGAGTACTTATCGCCGTCGATTTCTGAGGCAACGGTTCAGTTGGACAGCGATGGGGTTTTTGACGGGTCTTTATTGGATCTTTTAACGGCATCGAGTTCCCTTAACTACCCTTCCGAATATGGGATATTTCCTGGGTTTGATGACCTGTCTAATGACATTTTTGCTCCGCAACTCCCAACTGTTGATTTTGCAGACGAGAATTTTGATGGGCTATTGTTAAATCAAGATTCGTTTCTTTGGAATTTTTAAATTAGTAATGTGAGGTCAGAACTCTGGACAGTTTTAGATTTCGGAGTATCTGATAATTTGGGTTTGGATAGACCATTTTTTGTACGGTCATCCTTCATTAGTAATCGAGTACAAGTGAACATATCATTCGATTGGGAAAAAAATTACGAAGTTGTAAATTTTTTGATTGATCGGAGAAAAATGAATTGTATTAGATTTTATTTCAAATAAATGAATAAATCATTTTTAATAGTTAATCGCATGTTGTGAGTTTATTTTTATTATTAATTCGACATTTTATTATCTTTGTGCCACGCGTCCTTCCTCCGCCCACGTCACCCATCCAACAATTCCATCAATTTGACAAAACATATACAAACCGGAAGAAATTAAAAAAAAAAATCCAGAAACACCAAACCCTAACTACTGCGTCAGCCATCATCCACGGCCGCCTGAGCGACTTTCTGTCGTCGTTTCCATTAATTGACAACCCAGCCTGAAGCCGCCAACCATTTCCCACATATTTCCGCCACCGATAAGCCGTCGCGATCCACGAAAACCAGCCGCCAAACTCCCGCACACTGCCCTTCGATTCACCGTATTCCGCCACAGATTACCAGCAACCGCCACCACCAGACTCTTCCTCATCATCTTTTCTATCCTTCTGGACCATCTCCTACAACAGCCAACGCCGTTCACCGAAATCGAAGTCAAACCTCCAACCACTTCTTTCTCTAGACTATTCCGTCCAATCCACGACGATCCGAGACAAACGGCTGCCACCATCACACTTAACACCATCAAATCTTCCAGATCCCCATTCCTTACCCGATTTCCAACCACTATCGCCATACAACTATTGCAGTTTCAAAGAAGGTATTGGATACAATTAAACGTTCAAATTAATGCATTAAGCGTTTGGGGTGAGATAATATAACTTTTTAACTGTACTTAGTGGAGTAAAAATCATAAGAGTAAAAGTGAAAAAAAATAATCGTTGAACTGTCAAAATCTAACTGTAAAGTGTTATCAACTACCTTAGTAACTGAACTGGTACACATCACTCTTAAACACACTCTAAAAATATCAATTGGAGAAATAAATGAAAGAATTACTAAAAATATTTTAGAACTTCGCATCAGACAATAAAATACATACAAGTAGGAGAAAATTATCGAAGATCCATTTAAACTTGCACAAGATGAGATAATGTTTCATCTTAATTTGAGCGTTAAATTGAATACTACAGTTGTAATTCTTCAATAACTCAAGTTGAGGAGGCCTCAATTGTTATGAAAGATAATATAATTGATATTTCACCAATACAAATTGATGATGAGGGAATTATCCATAATTGATATGATTTTGCCAATTGCAGTTATAGCTAATCTAATTGTTCTTCAAGACCACGAGATAATTAACATGATTATGCGTATTTTTATCGAAAACAAGAAATTAGTTCTTGAAGAAGATTAAGCTGAAAAAAACAAAATTAAATGGAAAATGAATTGACTAAAATAAAAAAATGATAAATATTATTTTTATCATTGCTCGTTCATGGAAGTCTTTATCTTCTCAAAGTGTAACTAATAAATTTTAAAAGTAGATGGAGTATAGCTATTATTGAGTTTTAAGAAAAGTTGATGCAAGATACTCTGTGTTTGTGATGGAAGATAATATACTCTCACAAGTTTCATCCTCCACATAATCTTTTGTTTTCAGCAAAGTTCGAGAACAAGTTTTTCTCGAAGAGAAGAAGAGTGACGTGGGAAGTATAAGGTAGCAAAATTAGAATTTCTAGAATGGAGTCAATTTTATCTTTAGTATTTCATAATATTTTATCTTATTTTAGTATACTTATTTTAGTCATATTTATAATTCTAGATATTTAAGAATTAAGATTATTTGTCTTATTTGAAAAGAATTATGATTTAATCGCCACTAATATAAATAAGTTTGCTATCTTAATTTATTATCATACTTTTCAAAAATTACCAATAATAATATTATATATTATTCCCTAGTGGATTTATTCTTTTCTCTCTTTGAGAGTTTTTTTTTTCTTGTTATTCATGAAGGTACACTATAACGACATCTAATATTGCTTCTACGTTTCTCTAAGTTTTTTTTTTTAATTTTTTACACTTTTTTTTAAGTTAGAGAATATCACACAAGTCATTTGAAGTAAGAGAAATATTAAGCTTTGATTAATAAATATGGAGCTCTAATTTAATAAAAAAGCAATACGCTCTTCAAATTCAAGTAATGGATGAGTTTTAATTTTTTTAATTAATAATTCAAGCACTTATTAGAGCTCGAACCTAAGACCAAAACTTTAGGAAGACTGCTCAATTTATAGATAATTAATTACAAGGTGATTTGAATATTTCTAATTTAGTGGTTATTTTAAGACAATCAATAGAAAAGATTGTCAAGTTCTTTAGTTGGTCAACACTAAACATGACTGATAAACAAGTTGGACTGTATTCATATTTAACGTTGTAATATTTAACGTATGACAACCTATATTTTTGTACTGAAATTCATTTATATTCACTATATTTTAAAATAGTAACCTCACTTGTATCTTGAATCAAGCCTCTCTCATGGTAAAGAAGAAGTTAGAACTTCTCACACCACAAAAAAAATGACCTACCATGACAAGTAAAAATTATCATTTTAAAGGGTGGATGACAATTCTCATTTCTATTATTGCAGCCAGCGTCGAGAAAAAATGATAGAACAATACTTGTTATGAAGTTATGAGAGATACTACTGGTCATACATCATGTTTGGGTGGTAAAGATGTTGTTATCATTTTAATTTTTTTTATTTAATCTTTTGGGGCCCAATGAAAATATAAATAAATAATTAATCAAATACAAAATTAATAACGAATACAATATAAAATTCATAACATTAAAGATTTTTCCTTACAACTTTAATTATCTAAATTCAACTCTGCGCGAAATATGCAACTAAAGCAGCCATTTTGAAGAAGATGTTGCTGACTTGAGGAAGCATGATTTGGCTCTTTTATAGATAAGTATGTACATTTATCAAAAAAACTCTTCTCAAAACAATAAATCTCTCTCTAAATTAATAAATATTCATTCATAAAATTTTCATTTATTGATAAATAAATAATTTCGTTAAATTTTTTTTCTTAATTCTAACAATATTATTTTATAGAGGTTTTACTGTATCATCATTTTCACTAGTTATCTTGTGATAAATGAAAACCACTAAATTATTTCATGGATAATATGTAAGTAATAGAAATAATATAAAGGACAAGGAGTTATATCATGTAAAGCTATAGAGCATTTGAGTTCATTCAACTTAGAACTATATACAAAATGGAAATTCTCCCGTTATTTATAGAGTCTTTAACTAATTAGGTTTGGCTCACGCCTAAATTTAGCCTGGCTTGCACTTGTTTTACCTTGGCTTTTTCACCTCCAAAGCGAATTGGCCAATGATTTTCATGAGCCATTTTGCTAACATGCTGCCACGTGGCTAACTAACCAATCAATTTAAGCATGCTTGCCTCTTGCTCCTCATCTAATTAACTTTAACCATGTGGTCAATTAGCCTTGGTGACCTGTATCATTACTTAATGCTAGTCACTCTCAAGAAGCATTAGTTTTAAGTCATTTTCGTAAGCAACAATCGCTTTGAAAACGTGTTGATTTGGCTTCAAAAGCAAAGCATTATCTGAATCTAGAATCCACTGTAACTGGGATCACATGCAATCAATTCTATTGAACCAAATTTCATAGCAGTATCGGAATATTAGCTTTGCATGCTTTTAATTAATCATTAGATTATGATCTGATCAATCAAAGGCTGATCTATAAACTGTTTTATTCTGTGAAATGATCGCTCAAATTAGTTTCTTATTTATGCATAAATTGAGATCATGATGCACTTATGAAATAAGAAAGTATAGAACCTGGGGCGAGGTTGTCAAAGCTCACTAACTTTGATGTTATTCTTATCCTCATCTTGCTCTATTAAGCTGAGTCTGTCTCCCTTGTCAGGCTGCTTGCTAATCTGATTTTGCCTCCGCAACTGAAGCTGCTCAAACTGTTGCTGTTACATTGTAATTGTAGCTTGCCGCCTTTTCCTATCTGTCATATTTTGTGTTGCTTCCTGCATCTTGTATTTCCTTGCAACTTTGCGAAGTTTCTCGAAACTCAAGCAATGTACAATCTATGAATTAAAACTGCAAGTCCTACTTCCTTTAGCATTTTATCAACAACTGTTGAGCATGATTTTGTATTTTCATCTCATTTATTATTTCTTACTAAATTGACCTGGTTCTTGCAAATTCAAGACGCTGAACCAGTTTAGTTCTAGCTCATGTCTTCTTTTAGTTTAAGGATTTGGCTTTAATTTAGTAAAAACCAAAACAAAGTGCAGTGGCATGCAATAAATGAATACGTGACCGCCTATTATTCACAATTTCAGATCAATCAATGCAGAATGCTAAGCATGCAAGGATGGATGAATTCAAGCATAACCAGCCCATTCATGCGTGAATCTAACATAATTAAGCTAATTCAAAGTAATAGCACGATTTGATCAGAAAAGACTGAAGCAGAACTGAAGCTGTGGTGAATATTTCCATGTCAGATGAGGAAAACAAAATTGGATCCATACTTTTTCACAAACGTCAAACCATAATTATGTTCCGTGGTCAAACAAATGCACTAATTCATATATCTAATAAATAAATAAAAATCTTAAGCGAGATTGAAGTTGCGAGACAGATTTTACCGATATGATCATCGCGAATGTAATGTGAATTCTCAAATGAGCTTGTGACTAATTTTGAGGGATCGCTGATAGTGGTACTGCATTCAATTTCTCAATTCTGATTTTCTAGTGCTGCTATTGTTGCTGCCACAGGCTAGGGTTTTAGTTTCAAGCAGCTTAAGGGTTAGGTCTTCTTTCACCGTAGCGATTTGGGTATCGTTCGGTCGGAGAGGGTTTAGTGGTGACTGTGACTCCGTGGCAAAGAAAGATGATGGCGAGAGTGAAGGTTTGGGTCTCGATTTCTGAATGTGCATGTTAGACACGTAAAAAGAAAAGGGAGAAAAAACAAACAAAGTGTTAGCTCTATTAGTAATGGAGTCCCCTTAAGTGACTTGATTGAGTTTGCTCCACAGTTTAAGTCGCAGGGAAGTCGTATTTGTTGGGAAAATATGTGCCTTCCGGTTTGAGCAGGGACTTCTAGTCTCTAGTGCCTCCCGGTTCGAGTATGGACTTCTAGTCTGAATTGTAATATGGGTTTAAAGGTGCCTCTTACAGTTGGGGTCCTCCTCATGATACCTCATGAATAATACCAAAAAAAAGAAAATGGAGAAAAAATGAAGAAAGAAAGAAAGGTTGCTTTGTTTTGTGCATGAAACGACGTGGTCTCAATAGGGTATGAAACCACGTCGCTTAACTTTGCAATGTTTTAAGTTTCAATTTCATTCATTTTTCAAAAGATTTACTAGACAATAATTTATTGTATAACGAAATTATAAATGACTTTAAACGATGAGGTTTCTTTGTTGTAACGGTTGGTATTTATCTCCACGGCAAGCTCGAGCAACAGTTTCCAGAGTCCACGTACAAGAAAATATTTCGATTATTAATTAGACATAGGAGACTAAAACAATGTAAGTTACGATTTAACCTAAAAGATTTAACAAAAGGAAAGGGTTCAAACAATTTATATTTAAGCTTTTTCAAATATTCCCCACACAAGCCAGGATTATTCAAATTTTATACGTGAACGGACAGCACATTGAATCTAACAAATGTGTACATTCTAATTTGTGTAAATTGTCATGAGCCGTCTAGGACTTATTTGGCTTGACGCATATTTCCAACAAAATCCTTGAGAATTTTAATTAGTGTACAAAAAATTGGAATATAAACACAGCCTACACAGGGATAGGGTGCGTGCCTTTATTAAGAAAAATGACTATCTAGAGTTATCTACTTTCACACAAAAAAAGTAGTGGCAGGACAATCTCAAAATGCAAGCTTATTCACCGGAGATTGTACACTTCATTAATAACTGATAACACTCGTAGATGATTAGAAAGCTTAATTTGGGCGGAGAGACACGTTTGATTACTCAGAAACTCGAAGACCGTCCGTCAAAAATTTGGTGCAAAGCCCAGTAGCCCACACTTAACGCAGAAAATACTCCACCACGTGTTCACATCATTGCATCTCCAATGCACGTGTCAGATCCCGATCCCTGATCCAATGGTCCACACCCAATCTATCTATATATATGGGTAATTTTTAAAAACCATCCCTGTGGTTTGGGCTTGTTGTAAGTAGATGGCGAAAATTTATTTATTTGTAAAACACTCTTTACCGTCAGTTAATTTTAACATTGACCGTTAGTTGACTGTACAAAAACAATATTAGCCCTTAACAACAGTTTGTAAACTGACATAACTAAAAAAAAAATTAAAATTATTGGCGCGAAAAGCATAATCCCAATTTTTTGATAATTTTATCCTTGTCAATTCTAAATATTTACAATATTATAGGTAAAAATTATAACTATTTCATTTTCAAGTTTTTAATTTTATATTTCTTGTAGGAGCTTTAAAAAAATATCAATAATTTAAAAATAATTTTTTAATTTTATTTTTTTAAGAACTTTAAGAAAATATTAATAATTTAAAGAGGGTAAAATAACAAATAATTTTAGTTTTTTTAAAATTAATTCTATCTACAATTGTTGTTAAGGGTAATATTGTCTTTACACAGTCAACTAACGGTCAATGTTAAAAGTAACTAACGGTAGGGGGCTTTTTACAAATAAATAAATTCTCGCTATCTACTTGCAATAAGTCCAAACCTCAGGGGAGGTTTTTAAAAATTACCCCTATATATATATAAAGTTAGTATTTAGGAGGTGATGTGACATCACCATTTCTCATCTTTATATATTCTCTATTATCTAATAAATAGAAAAATTTTCTTTTAAATTTAACTTTTCATCTTCTTATAATTAATTTAATTATTAATATACAATAACAATTATGTAAAGATTTTAATGAGGCATATTCTTTGTAATGAATATCTAAGGGGAAGTGTTATGAATTTATTAAAATAAATGTAGATGTTCATAACATATATCTATTAGTCTCTTCACTATCTCTCATTAGTAACTTTTAACTTCCCTATAACTCCCACTATTTCACAAAAAATTATGATTCATAATTTTTCATTAATTTTATGGAGTGATTATGTAACTATAAAAGGAGAATTCATCTTTTTGTTTTGTACACACACAATTGAAATGAATAAAATCACTATATAATATATTCTCTCATTTTATTCTTTATCTTACGTTGTTTATTTATTTATATTGCTGGCTAATAATTTTTTTTACTTTTTATAAGACTATCTCATTTTTAAAAAAAATTAATTTATATTTTTTATTAATTTCATAAAGCGTAAAATAAAAAAATAATAATATTAAATATTTTTTTAAAACCACGTTAAACGCAGTTTTACTTTCTAGTCCACCAATAAACTCCACGTAGCCCCCGACCCAGCAAAAGTTAAAAAAAAAGCTGCGGGGTTACGTGTCACTCTTCCACAAAGCCCACGGGATTCCTTCATTCCGCTTCCGTCTCTTAATTCTCCATCTCCACTTCCGCTGACAAAATCGGTTTCTTTTAAAGCCGAAAGCCGGTGCTTGCTTTGCATTAAAGGAAATAATTTCCAATTATGGTGAGGCCGAGCGGCGGAAGAGAAGGCAATAACGGGAGATACAAGGGAGTGAGGATGCGGAAGTGGGGCAAATGGGTGGCGGAAGTTCGGCAACCTAACAGCAGAGGCAGAATTTGGTTGGGTTCTTACAAGACGGCGGACGAAGCTGCTAGAGCGTACGATGCGGCTGTTGTTTGCTTACGTGGATCCTCCGCGACGCTCAATTTCCCCGATAACCCCCCGGAGATTCCGTTGGCGGATGAAATGACGCCAGCCCAGATTCAGGAATTTGCGTTTCGGCATGCCCGAAGGGCTCCGGCCCAATCGGTGGAGGATTTAGGATCTAATGAGCAGGCTGTCGTTTCCGCTTCAGGTTCGAGTAGCGGTTACGGAGTTGATGATGTGGGCGTCGATGGGGCATTCTATCAGTCACCTGGTCTGTGGACCTTTTGAGGTTGTTTATATGTTTATTTATTTTTTAAATTAACAAAAAAAAAACTTGACAGATTACGGAGTAAAGGGTTGTTTTTGTAAAGTTTAAAGTGTTCTACTTGCAAATTCTGCGAATGTTTGTATTTTAATTGAACTTTTGAGATGCCACCTGCTTTTGTCTGTAGGAAGAAATTTTTGGGTAATGTTGAAACTCGTGATGTGACTTGATGTTTGCAAAATAGTGCTTAATAATTTAGTGTGGTTTGTCGCGAGGAATGAATTTTTGCTTTTTTTCACCTCCAATGAAAATGTGCTAGGAATATAGTAAACATTAAGTTTGATAAACAGGAATATAAGAAACTCTGAAAATGATATGAAAAGGGCAATTTTTTTTTTTTAATTAAAGGAACCCTTCTTATTTATTTATCTGAAAATAATACAAATAAATTAAATAATTTGATTACATCTTTATATTATCCTCTCTTTGATCAACAACATTTTAGATTTGAAGTCCCATTCCTTCATTTACAAACAGCTTGAACAGCTAGCCTGGATGTAACGTTGCCCCAGCTGCTAATTCCAAATGTCGACTGCGACACGTCAATCAAACAACTCGGCCTCCCAGCACATAGCTACAAGATAGATAGAATTAACTTTCAACAACAATTGCGTCATAGATTAATTTGTTTCAACTTTCAAGCGAAAATAATGTTTGATGTTCTGTTTTGATTACCTTTTCCACGACAGCAACGCTCTGAGTTGCCTGATAATTGCCTAAACTGAAGGAGCCGCATGTTCCCTGTGGATCACCGAAGCTAGCAAATTGGATTTCGGAGATTCTTCTGTCACCTTGGCAGTAGAGTTCGAGATTGTTTCCTTCGTAAGCATTTGCGCAAACAGTACCAACTGTGACGACCTGGAGTGTCACGTTCCAGGGAGCCCCGCCTACTTCCTCGAACAAAATCAATGTGTTATCGGTGTTGTTGTTCAGGAATGATCTGGGCACATGGTACCTGATTTGAACACGGTTTTAAAAAGTTACATTTCTGGGCTTGATTCCAAATTTGTTTGACGAAAGCTCGAGTGTTTTACCATCTTTGAGAAGGATTGCCGCAATTAGTCCTGCACTTGCCGTCATTATACGATCCCTTGTAGTTACAGTGAGCATCACATCCGGTGGTCTCAGCTATTTGTGTAGGCCAGTAACGCCCAATGCTCCTCCCATTCACCCAGGCATGCCCCTTCCCCATGCCTAGCAAATCTAACACCACTGGCTCTTCACCTGAAGGAGTCTTGAAGCTGGTCTGTAAACAGTAAACACCCAGTTACACCTACGTCAGAATTCATTCTTACAAGATGTAGAAATTATTCAATGAAAAAGTGTTGAGGGAATTGTTTTTTATAATACCTTGTACCATGTCATTGGTCTATTTTTGGGGACCTTTGTGGAGTTCCAGTTGGCATTGTGTGAATTTGGATCATGGAATTGTTGGGCCTCACCGTTCAACCCCACCTTCACCAGCAATGACAATCAGGTACATATTCCAATTATTATTGATGATTGGATGGTAAAATCTTTGGTATGTTTCCGTAGTAAGTACCTTATAAGACCATTGGTACGTTGTTGCATTGATACTATTATTTCCTTTTCCGTACAACAGAACGCCGCCATTAATTAAGCCAGTAGGTTTCAAGTCATAAAATGCACCATAGTTCTGCACCATTCATTCTACCATTAATGAGACCGATTATTAGTTTTGCAGTAAATTCTACAGAAAAAAACATACCGCCAATCCAACTGTGACACTGAGTAAACTTATGACATTGAGGCCTTTTTTCAGAGAAACAGCTTTGTCGAACCCAAAACTGTAATCATCTCCAGTGACCATTTGTTGCCCCTTAGCTTGCCTGGAGAATTGTGAGCCTGTTATCACGACAGATTCAGTAACAATGACCGAAAAAAGGAACATCTTTGTACAGAAATCAAATGCATCAAAATAGTACTACCTATGAGTTTGCCGTTAACATATGCATGAAGTCCATGGCCATTTGTGCTCACACGCAGAGTCATATTCTTCAAAGAAATATTTCTAGCGTCCACACTGTAAGAACACAGCAATATTATTTCTTCCTATTGGTTTCTGGTGCATTGAAGTCCAGGAAATTTTGAGGAAATTTACCTGGTCATATACCATAAGTAGTCACTAACATCACCAGATGCCTCCTTCTGGTCAAGAAGCTGTGCTGCTTCAAATCTACCATTTCCTTTGAGGGTGTCTCGAATAGGTTCTGGTGCCCACATCCAGGAGAATTTAGCTGGTTTAACTTCATTCCCATATGCATCCTCTTCACTATGTTTCGTCACCATTACAGAGGTCTGAGTGTTAATCTGTGGATGAAAGTAATTCAACATGAATGAGCATTTTCTGTTTCAAGTCTTTAAGAGGGAATATAGAAAGATTTTATTGCTTGATCTATCCACCGTTACCTTTGCTGTGTTGTAAACTTCCTTGCTACAATTTTGAAGGAAAGTGACAGACCAAGCAGGCACAAAGAACTTCCCATCCTCTCCGAGGTCAGCGGTGTAATCACCTGTATTGTCACTGTTGCTCAACATGCAGAATCTTTCCCCCGTAGCATTAAGGGTGAATTTTGTGAGCTGATCAACACAATGAAATCACATCAATATACTATTTTAGCTAATGAATTTTTGTATGATATTAATGCCACTTACATCAACAAAATTCATAACAGTCTTGGTTTCTACTGTGCCATTTGTGAGAAACTTTTCTGCCTGTTTAATAGAAGCATGGAGTTGCTTGAGATGTCCCCACTTGGGCTGGTTCAAGTTACCTGAAACTCACAATTTTAGTTCACAAATAATAATCAATATAAATGATCAGAAAGTCTAATATATCATATATGATTGATCTTGATTACCGTATTCATCAAGTGGTGCATTGTAATCATATGATGTTGCAATATAAGGTCCTCCTGCTGTACGGCCAAAGTTTGTTCCTCCATGATACTGATTTCAGGAAAAGAAACAAAGATTTTCATAATATTGAAGAAAATACACCCATTGGATGGAAATTCTCAGAAGAGTTGAATCTTAGCTTAGACCAACCATGTAATAATTGTTCAACACTCCTCCATTTTGGAAAAAGCGTGCAACTGAGAAAGCCAGATCCTCGGCAGTTCTCTGTGGATCTCTACCACCCCAAAGCTTGAACCTGGAAGCAAATAACTTTGATATTTATGACATGGGGGAAGATGATGAAAGTCGAAAGAGCTGCTCATTAATAAGACAAGAATTAAACACACCATCCTGTCCAGTTTTCAGTCCACATTTTGGGGCTCTTGGGATTGTTTGGCTTGAATTGATCACAATAGAACCCATTGCATGTGTTGATCTGTAAATTAGATTATAGAAACTTTTGAGTTTGGTAACCCCATAATTAATTAAAATAGTGAGAATTAGATTGAATTGGGCGCAGAAATAAAGAACCATAGGCTCCGGAGCGTCGCTTTGCTGGCACATAATCCATGGTTCGCTAATATTTTGGGCCACGGCCATATTTGCACACCATTTAATGTATTGCTTCCCTGCATCTCCATACTTTTCCATGATATTTCCATATTCATTCTCAATCTGTAATGTTCAGAACCCAAAACCTCCAAACTCTTAATGAGACTAATACCGGGAACAACATCAATTGTAGCATTAACACATTTGAGGCTATGTACAAACCTGGGCCAAAATAATTGGACCTCCCTGTGACGCAAATAGGTTTGCTTCTTTGCACATGTTGACAATCTTGGTGGTAAATACTTGCATTTCATTCTGTATGGAGAAGTAGGATTTAGAAATTCCATGCATAAAATAGAACGTTAACAAGTTTCAGCCATTCAGGAAAAATGAAATTTAACCTTGAAAATGTCGTTGTCTGTTCTTAGTTGGATCCCAGGCGTATTGTGCAGCCACATGGGGAATCCTCTGATATAAAAGAAGCATACATGTGTCAGAACTTAGGGATGTTGTAAATCTCTTCTAGATATATGATATATATATAAATTAAAACAGAAACATACCCATAATTCCATTCAGCACAGACGTATGGGCCAATTCGAAGAATGGCATATAGTCCAGCATCTTGAACTAGCTTGAAGAACTTGACGAAGTCCAGATTTCCAGAAAAGTCATACTAATCCATTGCAAAACAAGTAACACAACAAAGATCATTAAGCTAGGCATTTTAATTTCTTGAGCTTAAAGGTTCTAGCATTAGAGGCACATTTTGCTTCAAACCTCGCGACGCCGAGGCTCGTGGACATTCCAGAAGATATACGTTTCAATAGCATCAAGCCCTCCATCCTTTGCCTTCTGAATCAGATCAGGCCACATCTGTATATCACATTTACGAATGACGTCAGCACATGCACAAGTTTTGTTTAACCGTGCTCTAATAGGATATCTTAATTTGAGATACCTCAGGGGTGCTGCGGGGATAATGGACTGAGCCAGAGATTATGACTTTACGCTGCCCATCAATGATAAGGGCATTTGCATCATATTCAACCTTGATTGCTAAGCATGAACACAGCATAGCCAAACCGGCTACAAGAACAAATTCTGTCCGAGAAGAAGCCATCACTTAAAACAATTTTTCGTTCGAATTCAAAAATTTCTACAAACGACGAGAGAAAAAGCAGCAAAGCTTGGATTTTACAAGTAATTGCGGTTCATGGTTGTGTTGTCTGCTTAGTTCGAGCTCAAGTTGATTCTTATATAGGCAAAGGTGTTATCTAACAAACAGTGCAACTATCTAAATTTAGAAAAAAAGTACAAGCTTTGACAGAAAAACTCCGTTTTGAGGGTTTGCATGCAGTTGATAACTGAATGAGAGCTATCAACAATTAAGCTTTGGATAAGATTGCACTACAACCTTCAATCCTTTCATTTACCCTTAACTGTCAAACGTGTATAGAATAGAACTGAACAGCTGTTCATGATTTGCAAATGCCTCGTTGGATTACAAAACTAAACTCTAACAAGATTAGTTATAATATTATTGTAATTATTATTCTACATTAATTAATTTATTATTTATCTCCTAATATCTTTCAGCTTCTTATCTTTAATTTACTTAGATTTTAAAATTAAAAGAGAATCTGATAGCTAGCTAGTTGTATGATCCATTTGTTCATGAGAATTTTGGTGTTGGGTTGACTAGAAAATTTTTAGTAATACAGTTAAACCCAAACTTTTTCCGGCTCTTTTGTTCTCTTTGGAACCATTTAAATTGCCCGGAAACTAGAAGAATCTGATAGCTACATGGCGGGCCGGAGATAAGTTCTTGGCTTCGCTATGATTGTTAAAATCAAGTCTTACATGTGGAACTAAGATTTTAATTTATTACTGAATACACTTAGGATGTCTATTTATCCACTTCAAAAAATTAATTAGTGCAAGTAGCTCTCTAATACTATCTAATATTAGACACAACTCAACATAATTTTAAATGAGTAGTTTAGTTGGTTGGTCTCTTAATTCAACAGGACATTTTTTAAGAAAAAAACGAATTTGAAAGTGTTTTAGGATACAATAATTTTTAGGGGATAAATAGGATCTAATATAATCTCATATATACGCTCAATAATATTAAATATTATGGTTGTTATCGTTTAATTCCTTTCAGAGTTACAGTATATCAAATGACTATAAGAAATATGATGATTTATTCTTTTACCTAATAAAACCTATCATTTTATTACATTTCCATTAGTATCATTAGTTGACTAATTAGAGTGGTAAAATACTAATTTTGTTCTTTATATTTTTTTTATCAAAAAAAGTATCAAAGTATTACAATATTATAAATTCAAAATATAAAGTAGTAAAAAATAATTTCTACAAGCCTATGAATATAATATTTGATACCTCCATTTGTATTTTTTTTAGGATAAAATTAGTATTTTATTAGTTAAATAACTATTCAACTAATAGTACTAATAAAAATATAGTAAAATAATAGGTTTTATGAAGATTTTGTGACAAAATGATAGACTACAATATTTCTTATAATCATTTCATATGTTATAAGTCTTAAACTAGTCAAACAATAATAATCCTCTAAAATTATTAATTTTGCATTTAAGGAGCTCACAAGTTCCATTCTCTTAAGAAGTAGCTATTCAATTTGTTATTTTGATAAGCAAGTTATATTTCAAAGGAGTCGTTTGATCACTTTGAAAATGAGTTATATAACCTTTTTTTTATTATAGTAATTTTTAAATTTAGGTATAATTGGATCATGGATGGCTAACATATAAGTTTACTATTAGAGCTTTGGGCTTATCGGGTGAGTTTATTATATCCAAATTCTCTCATAAGTCACAATGAGCAAAAATTTAAGTGGTGATTTCTGATTAATAAATTTAAAAAAAATCTACTACCTATATACTACAACCCGATGACACGTGGTATAAGATCCCTAAAAGTTTAAGGGAACCAAATTTGATGGGTTCCTAATCTTTAAACAATACATGTATAGCTATGGTTAAGATATCAATATACTAATTATGGTTTATTATCATCAAAATATTGATGGTCAACAAAGTCGAGTAATGATGTGATTTGATGCTTGCAACGTATGGTTGGTGACTGTTTAATGCTTGTTGCAAGTACTATTACTTTTCATATGATTTATTTTGTCGTTTTAGAATGAAAATGCGCAGGGAATGTAATAATCCATTGCTGTTAATGAAACCACAGTCATGAAAGAAAATTTCCTTTTCTTTCTTATTTATTCATACGAAAATTAAAAATACACAAATAGTGAAGTACTGGTCTCTCGAGTCTCTTCCTCTATTTGTTCAACAAATTTTGTAGTCTTACGTACGCTTATTAATAGCTTCATTTACAAACAGCTTGCACTGCCAGCCTTGACGTAAGATTGCCCAGGCTGCTATGTCCAAATGTCGATTGCGACACCTCAATCGAGCAACTCGGCTTCCCAAGGCAGAGCTGCGACACAAAATTAAATTAAAACTTTTAATTTTATCAAGAAAGAAGGACATGTTTGTTTTTTTTTTTTTGCCTTTCCTCATTTTATTTTATTACCTTTTCCACGACAGAGACGGTCTGATCGGCCTGATGATTGCCTACACTGAAGGAGCCACATGCTCCCCGTGGATCACCAAAGCTAGCGAATTGGATTTCGGAGATTTTACGATGACCTTGGCAGCGTAGCTCGACTTTGTTTCCCTCGTAAGCATTTGCACAAACAGTACCGACCGTGACAACCTGGAATGTCACGTTCCAGGGAGCCCCGCCTACTTCCTCGAACAAAATCAATGTGTTGTCGGCGTTTTTATTCAGGAATGATCTGGGCACATGGTACCTGATTTGGTGACACAGTTTTAAACTTGTTACATTTCTGGGGGCTCATTCGAAATGTGTTCAACAAATTCTCTAGTGTTTTTTCTCTTACCATCTTTGAGAAGGATTGCCACAATTAGTCCTGCATTTGTCATCTTTGTACGTTCCTCGATAGTTACAATGAGGATCACACCCGGAGGTTTCAGCTATTTGTGTTGGCCAGTAACGCCCGATGCTTCTCCCATTCACCCAGGCGTGCCCCTTGCCCATGCCTAGCAAGTCCACCACCACTGCCTCTTTTCCTGGAGGTGTCTTGAAGCTGGTCTGTAAACAGTGAACACCCAATTAGACCTAATTTGTCAGAATTCAAGCTTACAAGATATGGAAACGAAGTGCAGAGTGTCGAGGGAAGTGTACTAATATAATATGATACCTTATACCATGTCATGGGTGTATCTTTGGGAACATCTGTGCAGCTCCAGTTGACATTTTTTGAATTTGGATCATAAAAATGTTGGGCCTCACCGTTCAACCCCACCTTCACCGGCAACAACAATCATGTATGGATGATTGGATAGTAAAATAATAATACCATGTTCTTAAAGTAGAATTGATGATTGGATGATAAAATTTTTGGTACGTTTTAGAAACAGGTACCTTGTAAGACCATTCGTATCCTGTCGCATCTATTATATCTTTTCCTTTTGCTCTCAATAGAACCGAACCTTCAACTAGGCCAGTTGGATGCAAGTCATAAAATGCACCATAATTCTGAGAACATTCATTAGACCATTAATTAGAAAACGTGCCTACGTTAACGTTTTGCGGTAACTTCTGCATAAGAAAACAGTATACACACCGTCAATCCAACAGTAACGCTGAGTAAGCTTATAACATTGACGCCTTTTTTCAGGGAAGAAACAGCTTTGTCGAACCCAAAACTGTAATCGTCTCCAGTGACCATCTGCTGCCCGGTGGCTTGCCTGGAGAATTGTGTGCCTGTTATTGCAAACAGAACATAAATGTTGAGGATAAGTGATAATCTTAATTCAGCGAAATCAACTGCATCAGAATGGTCCTACCTATGAGCTGGCCGTTGACATAAGCGTGAAGTCCATGGCCTTTTGTGCTCACCCTCAGAGTCGCATTCTCCAAAGACATATCTTTGGTGTCCACTCTGTAGAAATGGACTTAATCACACATACCATCTATTGATCCCCAGTAAAATGAAGTTTTAAGAAACTATGAGGAAATTCTTAATTACCTGGTCATGTACCATAAGTAGTCACTACCATCACCAGATGCCTCTTTCTGATCAAGAAGCCGTGCTGCTTTAAATTTACCACTCCCATCCAGGGTATCTTGAATGGGTTCTGGTGTCCACGCCCAGTTGAGTTTAGCTGGTTTTTCATTTTCGCGGCTATGCTTATTTACCATTACAGATCTCTGAGTGTTAATCTGTAGATGAAAGTTATATCAACAGACATGAGGATCACTGTTTCAAGTATTTTAGGAAGAAACTTATACCTTTGCAGTATTATAAACTTCCTCAGTGCAGCCCTGAAGAAAAGTGACAGACCAAGCCGGGACAAAAAACTTGCCATCCGGTCCTAGGTCAGCGGTGTAATCCCCTGTATTGTCACCATTGCTCAACATACAGAATCTTTCACCGGTAGCATTAACAGTGAATTGTGTCAGCTGATCACAACAATGAGATTCACATCAATTTTCTTTCTTCTCCTTTTTTTTTTCCCATAACCTATGAATACTATGAATTCATGAATTCTTGTATGATTCTTATCGCCACTTACATTAACATATGTACTGATATTCTTGGTTTCCACTATGCCATCGGTGAAAAACTTTTCTGCCTGTTTAATAGCTTCGTGGAGTTGCTTGAGATGTCCCCATTTGGGCTGGTTCAAGTTGCCTGAAATTTACAACTTTTGTTCACAATGTTTATGATAATAATAATGAATATAAGTGATTAGAAAAACTAAATTTGTCTTTTATATGATTGATTTTGATTACCATACTCATCGAGTGGCGCATTGTAATCATATGATGTTGCAATATAAGGACCTCCTGCTGTGCGGCCGAAGTTTGTTCCTCCGTGATACTATTCAGGAGTACGGCATAAAGAAAAAGATTGCATTATACTCAAGATATTACAGATGTTGAAAAATTAATATCAGAAATATTCCATATTGGCTTGGACCAACCATGTAGTAATTGGTCAACACTCCACCACTCTGGAAAAAGCGAGCAACTGAAAACGCCAGATCCTCGGCAGTTCTCTGTGGGTCTCTGCCACCCCAAAGCTTGAACCTGGAAGCACGTAATTTTGATATTTATGACATGGGGGAAGATGATGAAAGTCGAAAGAGCTGCTCATTAATAAAACAAGAATTAAACACACCATCCTGTCCAGTTTTCAGTCCACATTTTAGGGCTCTTGGGATTGTTTGGCTTGAATTGATCACAGTAAAACCCATTGCATGTGTTGATCTGTAAATTAGATTATAGAAACTTTTGAGTTTGGTAACCCCATAATTAATTAAAAAAGTAAGAATTAGATTGAAATGGGTGCCGAAATAAAGAACCATAGTCTCTGGAGCATCGTTTTGCTGGCACATAATCCATGGTTCGCTAATATTTTGGGCCACAGCCATATTTGCACACCATTTGATGTATTTCTTCCCTGCATCTCCATACTTTTCCATGATATTTCCATATTCATTCTCAATCTGTAATGTTCAGAACCCAAAAACTCCAAACTCTTAATGAGACTAATACCCGGAACAACATCAATTGTAGCATTAACACATTTGAGGCTGGGTACAAACCTGGGCCAAAATAATTGGACCTCCCTGTGAGGCAAATAGGTTTGCTTCTTTGCACATGTTGACAATCTTGGTGGTAAATACTTGCATTTCATTCTGTATGGAGAATTAAAAGATTGCTACACAATTAATGAGCATTGTCTGAAAACAGAACATTAACAAGTTTGCGGAAAAAAGAAAATTGAAACCTTGAAGATGTCATTGTTTGTTCTTAGTTGGATCCCAGGAGTATTGTGCAGCCACATTGGGAAGCCTCTGATACAAAAAAAGGCATCACGTGTGTTAATATGTGTGTGAGTCAGAACTTATTAATTACGTCAATCATTTCTGGATATCTATTAATTATACAAAACATACCCATAATTCCATTCTGCACAGACGTACGGGCCAATCCGAATAATGGCATAAAGTCCAGCGTCCTGGACAAGCTTGAAGAACTTCACGAAGTCCAGATTTCCAGAGAAATCATACTAATAATTAAGCCGTTGCAAAACAAATGACACAAAAAAAATCATTAGGCTTAGGCAGTCTGGTTTCTTGAGCTGAAAGGTACTGGCATTACAGGAACGTTTTGATTCAAACCTTGCGACGCTGAGGCTCATGGACATCCCAGAAGATGTATGTTTCAATCGCATCAACCCCTCCCTCCTTTGCCTTCCGAATCAAATCTGGCCACATCTGTTTATCACATTTACAAATGAAGTCAGCACATGCAGGGGTAAAAAAAAAAGAAAGAAAGAAAAAGCATAAATTAATATTAATTAATTGGAGATACCTCAGGGGTGCTGCGGGGGTAATGGATTGAACCAGAGATGACGACTTTACGTTTCCCATCAATGATAATGGCATTTGCATCATATTCAACCTTGATTGCTAAGCACGAACACAACAAAGCCAAACTCGCAACGAGGACAAATTGGGTCCCAGAAGAAGCCATTTCAAGAACTAACTAGTTAAAAACAATGGGCATGTATGGTGTATCAAATTCTTAACTCTTTTCGTGCTCAAGATAATGCTTTATATAGACAACTAAAATCTAAATTTGGAAAAGTATCCTCTCTTTTTTAAAATTTTCTAAATACAGGAAACATCATGCAGAGTTTATCGAAAAGAAAAAAAAAACTTTATTTGGGCAAAGAATTTTGATTTTTGAATTTTGAGATTCTATGATTACTGAAATGGCAAATTTTAACGTGGGTTGGCAAGGAATGAAAATTAGCAGTTCATGTTTCAAATTGCCCGGTTGGAAAACGAAGCTAAATTCTAGCAACAAGTAGCATTCAATGTTAATCGAGCTTGAATTTCATGTGGCTTGTAAGTACGATTTTATAGGTCCAACATTAGGAAATTAGCCTTCACGTATTTTGCACGTGTTAAGCATATTATATTGTCAAATTTTTTTTTGGCTTCTAAAATAGACAAAAGATGACTTTGTCTGTTAATTTGGGCCAATGTTTGGCGATATCTGCTCCCACAATATCTGAAGGATCAAGAAACATTCTGCCTCACTCATACGAGGAATTGAAATGCAACCATGTAATTTTAAATTTTTTAACCAGCAATTTGTATAATAGGGACAGAACCAGAATTGAAAATTTCTAAGAGGGCAAAATTTATAGGGGTCAAACATTTCAAGGTCAACAATTGAAAAAGAGTAATTGAGGATATGAACTATTATGGTACTTCCGGAGCATTGTTAAATGGTCGTTCATTACTTGTTTTATTATCATGATTGATTCAAACATTACATGGCAAACAATGAACAAAAAAGAAATACCAACAAAGTGTTGGCTCCACTGGCAATGGAGTCCCCTTAAGTGGCTTGACTGGTTTTGCTCTCTAGTTCAAGTCGCAGGAAAGTCATCTTTGTTGGGAGAACTTGTGTCTCTCGGTTCGAGCGGGGACTTCTAGTTTGGGTTGTAGTATAGACTTAAAATGCCTCCCACAGTTGGGGCTCTCCCCATGATACCTCGTGGTCAAAACAAAAAAAAAAAATAATGCTCCAAGAACACTCAAAACTTTTCCCTAACTGCCAAAGTAAGAAGGTTCAGGCATAAAATTCTATTTTAATTTTTTAAAAACTAAATCGCAAATAGAAACGTTTCAGATTTGACCTGCAAGGGCCTAATTTGTCTTGGAGGAAGAATAGCAATCTGAACAGGGCAGCAAAGATGGATTTATAAGGCAAGGCACAACAGAACTTGCCGTTGCAGAGAGAACAATTAATGAGCTGTGCTTTGTGTTTTGATTAGTTTAATTTGTAGTGGTAGTATCAGTAGCATGAGTGGTAGCCAAATAACTCAAATTGAAAAATTCCATGCACAAAAAAATTTCTAAAAGAAAAGTTCAATTAATTAAGATGACTGAAAAAAAAATGAATAGGCAACTAATCAAACAGAAATAGCCTAATTTATTAATATAAGTAAAATGTTCTGATCTATTGCAAATTGAAAATAATGACTCCTAGATCCTAATCTACCAAAAAAACGAAACACTTGTATATTCCTAGCAAAGAGCTTCCACGACAAGCCTCTTGACAGTGCCTGTTGCACAGCTTGTAGCTCCAAGGTTTGCTTCAGAGGCTTCAACGGAACAGCTCTTCTTGCCAACACATTGCTTCTCAATCAGGGGCAACACATCGATTTCAGCTTCACAGCTTCCTTTCTTAAATGCCCCACAAGCTCCTTGTGGATCTCCAAAACTGGCATACTTAATTTCAGAGATTCGTCGACCGTGGCATGTAAGTTCCATTGTCTTGGTCTCATGTGCTTGCCCACATGCCGTTCCCACCACGACTGTTTGGAAATTAATTTGCGATGGATTGCCACCGAATTCTTCAAACAGAACCAATGTGTTCACACCATCTTTAAGCCAGGATCGAGGAACATGATACCTATCACCATCAAATATGGAATTCGCTAAGTTAAAAAATTCGAAATTCGCTAAGTTAAAAAATTCGAAGCACGTAACTGAACAGAAAATGAAAAATTTATCAAACATTTGATAATCCTCACCATATCTGAGAAGGGTTGCCGCAATTGTAGGCACACTTGTTGCTGCCGTAAGGGCCGCGGTAGTCACAAGCCTCCGTGCTGCAACCATCCTCTTCAGCAAGATAAGTTGGCCAGTAACGGCCAAGATTATAGCCATTAACCCAAGCAAAACCTTTGCCCATTCCTTGTAAATTTAGTACAACGGGATCATTTTCAAGAGGAGCTTCGAAGGTAGTCTTGTACCAAGTCATTCTCCTGTTTAATGGCACATTTTTGGCTGACCAACCTCGTTCTGAATTAGCTGCCTTTGCATTGTAAAATTTCTTATCATCTAATCCATACAACCCAACTTTGTATGCCCATGTGTGAGATGATAAATCTTTTATTATAGTCTCATCTCCCGCTCTTCCTACCAGCAAAACGGGGCCAGGAATTCCATTCGGTACCATGTCAAATTTACTTCCGTAATTCTGCAAAAGGAAATCGGGTCATTTTTTTTTTTTTTTTACTGTGACAAGGAGACTATACAAGCAAATTGCTGCTAGAATTTGTTATATAAATACCTGTAAGCCAACTGTTGTACTGAGCAATGAAATTTGATTTTTCCCACGAGTTAACTTGACAGGTCTCTCAAATAAATCATTAGAGGCTCCATATTTGGTCCATTGTGAATCTGAATATATAACAAGTGTTATGATCAAATTTGCATTACAAATATATAAGGGAAGAAAAGGAGGAATTCAAGGTACATTACCAACATAATTTCCATTAACGTAAGCATGAAGCACTTGACCACTGCTATTTATTCTGAGGGTCATATTGCTACTGCCACTCAAGATTGGGTCATCGTCCTTAAGGTCCACCCTGTTAACAATGCAATTAAAATATATTTAGTTATTAAATACACAAGAGAATGTTGTATCAAGTGTAGATAAAGTAATTTGATTACTTACTTCGTCATGTACCAGAGGTAGTCACTAACATCATTGGTTGATTTTTGATCAATAAGTGTGTTTAAAGCAAAGTGACCCTTTCCTCTAACTACGAAGTCGTTAATCATCTCAGGCCTCCATTTCCATTGAAGAGAAGCTTGATCGTTCCCAGCTTGGTTCGGCCTCTTCACCTTCACATTTGTCTGAGTATTCACCTTGGCAGTGTTGAATTCTTCGGTTTTGCAGTCCGGAAGGATACTAACAGACCATGCAGGAAGATTGTAAGAACTTCCCTGGAAAGTGATTGTTGAATCCTCTGACTGATTTTCGTTAGCCAGAAAGCAGCTTGATCCTTCCTCAGTTGCATACACGGTGGCCTAACAGGCAAATATTTAACGTTAAAATCCCGAAATTCGTGATGTAAATTGTAAAAATAAAGTAAAATAAAATATAAGTCTTACTGAGACCGAGTTTCCGTAATCAGTGTTGGTGACGTTTCCATACGTAAGAGTCTTCTCCATTGATTTCAAGAGTTTATGAAGTTCCCTCAGGTGTCCCCATTTGGGTTGATTCAAGTGTCCTGTCACAAGTAATTTTATGAATTATAATGTGTGGACTTATTAAATAGTAAAACATGAAAAAGCAATGATGGTGTTAATTTTAATTACCATATTCATCAATTGGTGCATCATAGTCATAGGAAGTAGTGAGATATGGACCCCCGGATGTCCTACCAAAATTGGTACCGCCATGGTACTGAAAATCATAATTTTTAAAATTAAGAGTTAGTGAAAAAAAATTAATTTTTTAATTATTCCAATTATTCAAATTTAAAAACTGACCATATAATAGTTTTGGACTGTGCCTCCAAATTGGAAAAATCGAGCAACCGCAAAAGCGAGATCCTCCGCAGTTCTTTTTGGGTCTTTGCCTCCCCAACTCTTGAACCTATATATATATGTACATTAATTTTTTTTCCGATTATTAATTTTCAATAAATGTGAAATACTAATGTGAAAATAATTAATTAAGAAAAATTATTAAAGTAACTAACCAGCCAGTCCAATTTTCAGTCCATATTTTAGGACTATTGGGATTATTTGGTGTGAACTGATCACAATAGAAACCGTTGCATGTATTGATCTGAGAATAACAGTTTTTGAAAACAAAAAATTAAAATAATAAAATACAAATGTTAAAAATATAATGGTGAAATACAACAAAAAAAATAAATAATTAAAAAAGCAGTAGTACCATTGGAGAAGGTGCATCACTCTCTTGGCACATGATCCATGGAACTCCAATGTCTAAAGAAGTAGCCATTTTTGCGCACCAATTAACATATGATTTTCCAGCATCTCCATAGTCTGACATCACGTTTCCATATTCATTCTCAATCTGTGGATAAATATATTCAACAAGAAATATTAGCAAAATCTCGAATAATAGAGTAGCTAACAAAAGTGTAAGAGATGTAATTGTAACAAGGGGCTCAATTAATAAATTAACCTGAGCAAGAATAATAGGGCCTCCTTGAGATGCGAAAAGCTTCTCTTTCTTAGCCATGTCCACTATCAAAGTTGTGAAATTTTGCATTTCATTCTAACAAAAATTAAAAACAAAAAAAATGATTAGAAACTTGCCAATATAAATCACAAGAATGATATCTCCTGAAAGGGAAAAAAGCATTACGCTTATTTATGCTTACCATAAACACCTTATTTGTGGTGCGAAGCTCCTCGATACCAGGCATGTTGTGCAGCCAAACTGGGAATCCTCTGATCAATGGAAAATATAAAATATTTCAAGACTTCAAAAAAAAATTTAAAAAAAAAAGAGGTTTAAATTAAATATGCTTGTTTTCATGTAAGTTTTATTATGCATGGCATCCGTTGAATAAAAAACCTAGCCAGCCAGCTCTTGTTAGAGAATCATGGTGAATTGTTTGAGAAATGAACTCACCCATAGTTCCATTCGGCACAAACATAGGGACCAATGCGAAGAATGACGTACAATCCTTGATCTTGAATAGTTTTAATGAACCTTATAAGATCAAGATTGCCAGTAAAATCATACTGGCGACGTAATGGTTCGTGGGCATTCCAAAAGACGTATGTCTCTATAGCATCCAAGCCACCCTCCTTAGCTTTCTTAATCAAGTCTGGCCACATCTGTCAAATCAAATACCATCTACACATTAGCATTAAAAATTCAAAAAAAAATAATAATTGAACAAATAAAATATACATAGAGTCGTATACACATACTCCTGGGGTACTTCTAGGGTAATGAATGGAACCAGAGAGCAGAATTTTACGTTCGCCATCAATGGTGATCGCCCTTCCATCATGTGAAACGCGATAAGCAAGGGACAGATTGAAAAGGGTTTGAAGAATTAAGCACAAAAGAATGGCTCGAGAGCAATGCTTTAGAGTGGCCATGATTGAAGTCGAGACGCTCGAGGGAGTGTGTGTGAATGAACAATGTACGTGCTTTATATATAAGTTTGATCGACTAAACGGATTAGATTGTTTAGCTGGAATGGAAGATGATGAATCGATTTCAAAGTCTATCCGAAATCATTAAATTTGCTTCTTTTCTCATTAGGCAATATTATTCGTATAACTTTATATGAACGAAAATTCAGCGATGTACCTTGTGTGGATCTTTTTAAGATAAAACTTAAAAAGTAATAAACATTTTTCAGATAGTGTCAAATATGATATTGTGAGATTGAGAATTGGTTAGTTAAGTCTAATCCAAATCTTAAGTCAAATCTTTTAAATAGTGTTCAAGTTATTAGCAAATTGTGAAACACCCATGCTAGTAAGAGTTTTAACAAAATTAGTTCCATCTTAATTATGGTAAGGTTTTTTTTTTAAAAAAAATTATCTATCATTTTGGGGAAGAATTTTTGTTCTTCTGGTTTTGCATCTTACCATGTATATGCTCCTATCAATTATGAAAAATTAATGCACACGTGACAAAATTTTACTGAATAACCTTTATTTTTTTTTTATTGAGTCCACCTATAAAGGAGGTTTCGACGTGTACTAACCAAATTATGAATCTATTTAGAGTGAGTAATTTGCTTAAAACTGTTGACAAGTGAAAAAAGAAATTGATAAAAGCTTTATGATCCAAATCGTCAAAAGATCGAAAAATATTTACAAAATTATCTGAAAAAAGTGGATATCTCTATAATATTTAAGGTATTATCCTTTAATCTACGACATTTTCAAGGATGCCATTATATACGATCATTGTTAGGAATAAGATAATGCATTATTTATTTAACATATTCCTATTATCATGACTTAGTTTTAGTATTTAATATGTAGTAGATAAATAATCAAAATTAGAAGATAATATTTATTGACATTCTATAATCTATATTGATGAGGGGTAGTCGGAGAAGTTAAAATATTAGAAATATATGAATCTCAAAAAGAAAGATATCAAATATCTAAAGTTACTTTTTACATATTATATTGATGGTCAATTGACAATGATCACGATTCTGAATTGTTTGATCATTTTTTTGAGTAAAAAATGAAACATAATTTGAATTTAGAATATCTATTGAAATCCTATAGTCTTAGTAATAATGAATCTTGAATTTTAATACCTTGGTATTAAAATTAAGTTAAATAAAGTTCAAAATTTAATGGGGTGTAATTATTATTATTTTTATAAAAAAAAAAAAAAAGAGGGTTACCCGTTATCTCCATCCTTCCGTTTATAATAAGAGTTTTAAATTATTTTGGGCCATATTGTCAACAAAAGATAATTATTTTGGGCTATCGGTCCAAAAGAATTTGTAATAGCCCACTTGATTGTATGCGGTAAATGACATAGAGCCTAATGGGCCCAAAACTGCCCATGTTTCGTTTATAATAATATTGAACTGGTATTTAATTTTAAATTGGATTCTCATCGATTTTAATTCTCTAGAAATAAAATTTTATCAAATTCATTTTTCAACAAAATTTTAAATTGATTGGTATCTTGCATTAAATCCAAAAAAAAAAAAAGAAATAAATCGGATTAAAAGTATTAAATTTGATTAACGTCAAACTCAATCTGATAATTTAACAAAAAAGTTCGATTCCAAACCAATGACAACCTAGCGATGCTTTTTGTCGTTTGATCTGCCTTTTGATTCCATACAAGATTTCTGTGAACACACATAATCTCGAATAATAAAAAAAGTTAAATGAAGAATAAATAAAATCTTTTATTCTATTGGTTAGATTTTATTTAAATTGGAGTTGGTGATACTTCCCTTCCTGCTCCACGCAATAACATATTCTCCATTTATTTTTCTAATGGTGGTGATTAATTGCTGATTGTTCTAAGAAATGAAATCTAATCATATCTCTCACGAGAATGATATGATGATTATTTTTAATTACTTTCTTACGACGATGATTTATTTCATAAACTCTGTATCAATTTAAAATTAGTGGCAGCATTAAAGAAAATCACATGTAAATTAATCATATTCTTGTACGACCTAAGATTGGAGTCCTTGCAAATCAAACTTTACTATCTTAACCGCCCTGCATTATTTCTAAACAAGTTAACTGCTGTCACAAATTATAAACACTTTTATATGCAAACATCTACATCTTATAAATAAACTTGAGCTTAGACTAGGTCGCCCACTAATTGAAATTATACTTGATTCATAAAAATTTATTAAACTAATAGTATGAAATTGAGATCAAATTGAAACTGAACATAATTGTGAAACTGTCGAAACTCCATACTTCTTATAATACTCAAAATAGGAAATGTTTAGTTTGATTTAAGTACGAGTATTAATAAAACTACAAACTTATTTCGTAGAAGTTGATGAAACGTGATTAGATCAGTTAGATTAAATGCATGTTACCTCGTATAATTTATTTTTGTTATTTTATAATTTTGTTCAATCAATAAACTTATGATATGAAACAAATTTATGCAATGTTTTATAATTTTATTATCATTCATATAAAAATAATTAAAAGAAAGTTGAATTCAACTTTCAGGTCATTATCAGTTAAGAATTTTCTTCAACTCAGCAAAGGTAATTACAAAAATCCAATTAAAAAGTAATTATGGTTTAAGTGACACCTCTAAAAGACAAAAGTGATTTCACTTTCAGCAAAAATTTAAAAAAAAGTATGAACATATCAAAGGTGCGTCAACATCTTGCCACCTCAAAAATGTAAAAATTTCCTTAATAAAAAAAAAACTATGTAAATTAAAATAATGAAAAATAAATATAATAAAATTAAAAGGGGCAGGTCAAGCATAGGCGTCAATAACTGGGGTCTTGACTCCTGAGCGTAAATGATAAAAACGAACGAATCAGTTGTCAATGTCATATTGGGCTGGACTCGGCCTAAAAGTTAAAGTCCAGTTCACATGGCCTTCATCAGATGGGCGAATCATAGGACGACACGTATAGGCGCGCACATGTGAAGACTTGCGTTGGTCGCTTTGCCTTGTTAATTATGTAACGTTATCCTGAGCCCATCGAGGGCCCTCTTTGTTTTGACAAAATTACACATCATTCCGTGGGCGGATCGACCCGCTACCTTTTTGCTCGAATTACCTAAATGCCCTTCATTCACTTTCTCTTTTCTTTTCCTCTTTCCCCTCTTTATCACAGTAAACAAGTCATGTCCTTGAAAGGAAAAAGAGAGAAAATAAAGTGAAAAGGCGTTTATATTTGCTTTTTTCATTTGAGAATCTACAAAACCCAGATTTTTCTATGCAATTTGGAAAATATTCCATCTTTCAAAGAAAATAAATAAATAAAAAATGATTATGTGGAGTAAATTACAACTTTAGATATATTTGGAAGTTACAAATAATTTTATTAAAATATAAAATTATAAATTTTATTGAGATGAAATTTAAGATAAAAAATTTTAAAAATGTGATTTTCCATGTAAAAAGTTGGATGGACACAGATAAATTCTTTAATTAAATATTGGAAAAATAAGGAAAAAAAAGAAGAGAAAGAAGGAAAGAAGGATTTTAAGTACGGGTCAATGGAGTAATTGAGAACACAGACAATCTTATATTAAGTGGGCCAGGGGAGGCACATCGCTTTCAATTGGGCCTACATTTTTCAGTGGGCTAACCCAAATTCATGGTGGTTTTAGTAATAATTGCAAATCACCATCTCTAATAGATCTTCGCCACGTACCCGAAAGCCAACGGTGGCAGAGCCAGAGCTAGTAGTGCTGATGGAATCTTTTATTTATTATTATTATTATGCGCGAACAACACAGCACCAGTGGCCAAAGGTAGGCCAGATCCAAATACCGAGTCTCGATCATTGCAAAACGACAGTAATAAAAAAGGATGAGCCCCACGGGCCCCACCGTTAGAAAATAGAAAAATCATCTTCTTGCCAATCCCATTTTAATAATTGAGTTTGATATGCATGTTGGTTTCTTATAGCAATCATCACTCGTATAATTCCAAACCAAAACCTATGGGCTAACTCCACCCACTCCATTATCATACATACATTATTGCCAGTGGTTCCGCCTTAATAATATATATCTCCAATCTCCAATTTGTTACTACTCAAATCTCCCAAGCTACATAACACTATTATCAGTTGTAGTCATCATGTTGGGCAACAGACCTCGCCCGGTGATCGGAAAATTATCGGCTTTATTGGTTTCCGGCAACCGAGCCGGGTTTTCGGACGTGGGTACAAGCCCGAGAGGTCCACTGGACTTAAAAATTCAGTCACCGAGATGTGGTCTAAGATGCTATGATGCAGGTGGGGTTGGGTTGGGCATAGTGGCAGCACTAGAAAAGTCTAATACCGATTGTGGGCACGAAATTTTGGCCAAATTTGCCGTATGTAGTAATAATAACAAATCAATCAGCCCCCCAATTCCTGTTAGCTCAGGCAAGAATTGTGAGAGATGTTGTCAGGATTTGGAGATTGAGAGCTTGGAGGATTACACTTATGTGACCTGTCATGGGCCTAATAAAAAGTCTGTCACTCGAGTCTATTACGATGGCTCTGTTACCACCGTTAAAGAATCATCTGCGAGATTTGCGGAAGCTGATGTGTCGGCTGCTTCTTATTACTATCCCACTTCGGATTTTCTCAGTTCATGCCATTTGTGCCAGAAAAAGCTGCACGGCAGAGATATATACATGTACAGGTAATTGAATTGGTTTTCTCTTTTCGAAATAAAAAGCTGAGTCTGGTTGTTAATTTGTTTGGTTGCACAAAATTTTGATGATGAATCTCGTGTTATTTGATATATTACAGAGGGGAGAAGGCGTTTTGCAGTAACGAGTGTCGGTCAACGCAAATAATGATGGACGAGAGGAAAGAACAATGCAGAGCTGATGCTCCAAGAAATGCAGATGTTGCAAGTTCGCCTTACACAAGGGATCACATATTTTCAACTGGTATTCTTGCAATTTAATTCATTAAAGACTCTTTTCGAGTTCTCGGTAGAGTTAGTTTATAGAGTACACGTTTTGGTGGCAGCAAGCTAGGGTTCCCCAGATTCCGGATGGTGTGATATCGTCTACTTATATATATATATAGACATACACGTACCAGGCTACTTCCACTTATATATACGAGGAGGTTTTGCGATACTTACGTAATGAGAATTTTGAGTCAAGAATTGAAAAAAAAAATGATAAATAAAACGAAGAGTTTCGGGTTTCGGAGGGTGTAGGTGTAAAGCTTACGCTGTAATGGGATTACCATGTGTGATATCTCTTTTTTGGTTGTACTTGGAGGCCATCTGATGGCCGGAGATTAGAGGCGAAGGAATTGTTTAGTGAGAGTTGTGTACAAGGATACTCTCTATACATGTTATTTGCTTTAAATTCGGAAGAAAAAAAAAATATCTGATTGTGTATGTTTTAACTGGACCATCATCACGTACAAAGAGCTCGTGGCACGTCTGATGTCCTTCAACGTCGTGTATAAAAAACTTATTAAAGTTCAGAATCCTTCCTTCAGAAGAAATAAGAACGTGTTATGGGAAATGGAATATATTAATAATTATTATTGTCGAAAATCTTTCATTTACGTATTCAATAGTCAATGGTGTTGATATGCCCTTCTTCAGGTCTTATTTGGCGACAGAATATGCTCACTGCACTGAGTCTGAGAACCAATTACATACCGACACTAACAGCTTGGTTGGATTTGTTTGGACCAAAGCACAAATAAAAATCTCCTCTATTTTCTGTGAATTCGTGGAAGTCTCCAATTTTATTCACAACTTCCACGTGTGAGTGAACCGGTAAAAATGGAATTAACCAACGTATAGCGCACGGGAATTTCCGAAAGCCACAAAAATAAGTGACATATACGAAATTTAAGCCAAAAACGCATGAATACAAGCATATGGCAGGCAGAAGAAAACACAACATCCCACTCGTTACAAATCCTGTCTATTCTCTCTATAGGATCACTTAATCCATCACAGTTTATGCCAAAGAAAGAACAGTTACAAGCATTTGGCTACTGCTGGCAAAATGGATATCGGTCGTGTTCGTGACTCAAACTCGACTTATTTAATAATAAATTCAAACCCGACACAGAAAAATAATTAGGTTATCTAATAACTCGTTTAATATTTATATATTAAACAAAAGTTATATCAAATATTTACACACTGTTATACATAATTTATCGATATTATAAAATATACTTATCTACTAAAATATTACACATTTATACTATTGGGATTTTAATTATATATATGTAAATAATATTATATATCAATATTATAAAATATATGTGTACCAATATTTTACACATTTATACTATTGAAACTCTAAATGTATTTAAAATTTTATAAATAAAACATTGTAATTATATTCATTCTTTAAAAAAAAATCATCTCTAATATTTGAATTTTAATGATAAAAATCTGTAAATTATTTTAAAATAAAAAATATAATTAGGTCATTGATTGAGTAAATGAATCAAGAATTTTAACTCTAACCCTACACAGAAAAAAATTGTGTGAACCCAGACTCAACCTATTTAATAATCGTATTAAATTCGACGACTTATACCCATTTATTTATGTCGTGTTTTTGTTAGATAATCAAATCATATCAAATTTTACTAGCTCAACATTTGGCAGCAAATAACACAAAATCCCCACCCCACATATCTGGCAACTCTCTATTGGACCAATAATCAGTCACAAGCTTACAGCTTTGCTTAAAACTTGAAGGGCCAAATTCATCCTCCGATTTTTCTATAGACAAATAACAAAAATAATTTGAGTTAGAGACTTACCCAGTAACTTGCCCCATATTTTCCAACCATTCATGTCTTTCAGATGGGGTGGCAAGCAAGCATTACGCTGTTGGCTATCAATTGGAGAAACGAGCAAAACACCAGATGTAGGAAATATTATATGCCGAGATGATAAATGTTGAAAACCAAAACCAAAACCAATTCCAATTACGTTAAGATACACAGTTTATTTGATAAAATTACTAAACAGAAAAACACAACACTACCCCTACATACAACAAATATGCAACAGAAATACATCCATCTTACAAAAGCATAAGTAAGAAATTAGAAAAACAAAATGGTAGCATCATCCTACGATTCTCTAAAGACTTATTACTCCCTCTAATGTGTCATAGCAAGTTCCCATCTCATGATTTCTAATAGTACATAAGCTGCTGGGTTGTTGCGACGTTCTGGAACCCACTACTGTCATAGATTGCTTGACTAGCCCCAGCAGCACCCATTCCCAGCTTAAGGGCATGCTGTGCCTGCGGATGCATTAGGGCCTGTGCCCCAGCTATTTTGCTCAATGCTATCTGTCGCTCATAGGCAGCAAGGTCTGTGGCTGAGAAACCTGGCAAATGTGGTGCAGGAGGTGGAGGAAGAGGAGTAGAGCTTGTTCCTGGGGGAGTTGGTTTACTTCCCCACGAACACTGCAATACAGATATATTGAATGATTATGCCATGGTATACATCAGGACCATATAAGATGTACTGCAAACGTTTGCATTTTCTTGAAAATAACCATGTCTACTCAAGTATAAATTAACAGCAAATGTTTGCATTCGCTTGAAAATGATTCCCTTGCTTCTACACTTTTTAAAAATTGATTTAAAAAACATGATGTTAAACCACATGCAGTAAAACAACAAAAATTGTGGAATGATACATTAAATAAATACCACATGCAATATGATTTAAGCCTATAATTTCACCAAGTACGATATCAGTAGAACCATGTTCAGAGGCAAAATCAAATCTTAAACATGAGCAATTGAAACATCACTTGTTTGTTTAAAAGCTACCCTTCTAACATCCTACCATTAATGAAGACCATTAAGCATTTTTCAAATTTTCAAAATTACAGCACACTATTAAAAAAACTCCAAACTTAGTTAAGCAACGTGTTACCTGTTATTTCAGCACTAACTGCCCTACATAACAGAAATTTGATATTCCCTCAACAAGATTCTGACAAGACTGACAACAGGCAAGATTAGAGATAAAACATCTAGGAATGCCATTTCACTGGTGTTCATTACTACTAAAGTAGCATAACCACACCAAAATCAGCTGAAACTACAATCTGCAATGAGGCTTACACCATGTTATTCAATTAGATTACACTTCTACAACTATTTGAACAGTTAAACGAAACACCACATTTTTATATTAAGAAATAAAATAATTCCATAAGAAAGTACCTTAATTGGTTTGCCGCAGAGAATCCGAGCATTACCCATCTGAATAGCCAGGGCAGCTTCAGGATGTGTAGAGTATCTCACAAACCCGAAACCCTTGTCTCGCTGTACCCGAACATCTTCAATTGTTCCAACACAAAGAGCATGAAAATGTCGGTGGAGATCAACTGAGGTAACCTGCAAATTACCGAATAATCAGAAGCAGAAACTCTCTGTGTTTCTGAACTATTGAACTGACAGAATAATGATTCAATTTTATTATCTCCAGTGCATTAGGAAATACTATAAACGGATAGAGCTTTTCTAGATCTCATTTTACAAAAGGTCAAATTAATCAAGCTAAATGAAATATATAATTGAAGTGAATAAATTATTATAGAACAAAAAGGGCACCATTCTATTACAAGCAATACTAGGTCAATTTCAGCCATTTAACATGCCATATCACCCACAGCTTCATACACAGGATAGGCTTCCTATTAATCTGATGTCTCTAGAGTCAAATCTAATCTAAACCACCAAAAGAACAATCCAGCAAGCAACAGATGTTATTTTAATGTGACTAACTTATTCAGTAATCTAGTGGCTCTGGTAAATTTGAACTAATCATCTGAGAGCAAAGCCAAACAATTCTGTTGACAAAATCTGTGCTAGTTTCTGGATGCATAAGTGTGACATGCCCGTGAGATGAAATCTAATAGGCAGGTACAGCCAGCAAGACCAACTTATCCGAATGTCCCACCACATGCAGAAATTGGAAGCTTCTGTGCAGATAAGCAAGATCAAGGAAGAAACTGACAGTCATGACTACGAGTTAGCTCAAGGAATAAGTTCTTGCCTCTGAAGAAAGATTGCCAACATAAACAGTTGTATACTGAGGATTGTTCTCCGGAGCGTCCTCATTGCTCTTCTCTTGACCATCTTCTGCAAATAGAACTAAAAGATTTAGAAATATTAACAACACATAAGATTTAACATGGAAATAAGATATGCAAAGTCCAAATCTCTAGGATTCAATTTAAAGAGGAAACCTAATTTAAGCCAGAGAATTAAATATCACAACAATAGCAGTAATGGGTTTAAAGTACGATCAAATAAAGATATTAGCTCCAGGATTCACATCAACTCCATGAAAAAATGCTGATTCTTGTAAAATGTAATGTAAGCTTAATGTGAAAGTATATAAATATATAAGAGATCACATCTCAAAATCCATATAGGGAGATAATGCTTAGACAGAAAACATGCTGCATGACTTCTTTTTATTTATACATAAATAAAAATTACTTTTAAAAATTACATAAAGCAAAACTCTTCTCAATCATGGCTTGCACGGGATTTGAACCCCACACCTCTTGTACTGCCAAAATGGGTTTTACCAGTTTAACCGACCAGCATTTACAATATGTTGTATGACTTAAAATTAATTGCGCAAGAAAAATCAAAGAAAATGCACCAAATTACGTGGTTTAGATAATAACAAAAAAGTTTCAGGATCACCTTATTAGGCCATCAGGGGACCAATTTGACTTGCCACAACTGAACTCTCTTGATTTTAGAAAACAATAAATCAGAAAAATATATATATGTTTTCCAAAAAGGGGAGAAATTAGAAGAATGACATCATATTTCCAAATTCCGATCAAAATAATTTAACTTCATGCCCAGAAAATCCTTGAAAATAGATGCCAAAGAACATTTTACAACTTCTACAAACAAGTAACCACATCGTATAACCATAAAACTTAGAAATAAACTCACCAGATGTTCCATTTGTAAGCTCTACAACACTTTTGGAATCTGAACTTTGCTTTTCATCACCAGAGGTAGCACCTTTTGCAGCCCAGTTGCACCGAATCTGTCTATTACCAAGCCACTTCCCTGAAATATTAGGAAAGTACAAAGTTATTAGAATTCAAACTGATTAGGATGAAAAGTTTTTAATGATACCTGCCGAATAAATCTAATTTCTTGTTTGCACAAGGGGATACATGTGTATTCTGTTTTCATGTTAGAAAAAGGCATTCCAAGATTTCAATTTTCAATGCATGATCCAAGCACTCATTTAACCTGTAAAACTATGGTCCAACCAAGTTACCCCCTCCTGCATACCATCCTAACAACTATTTTATCACATTGTCCAAAAGGGGAAAAAACAATTTATATCAGTGCTTTGTCTCAAAACATTTCCTGTGAATTTGTGAAGATATTTCTTTCGATCAGTTTATCATCAACTCAATCACTAACAACACAAGTCATGTTATGCATATCTCCCACCTTCTTCCATCGCCACTTTTCTTTTTTATTTTACAACCTTAACCCTAATCTCCTTCAAGAGTAAACCAAACCCCACCCTAATACTAAAATAAATGGAATTTGATTTGAAGCCCACTTGTACCACATCAAAAGATCTCACTAGTTCCCAAACACTTTCTTCCAACGCTATTTTTCATTACATTCCTTAGTGCAGCTGAACTACTATAAAACAAGTGATTACCCAAACCCCCCCCCCCCCCCACCCCCCGTCCAAAAAAAAAAAAAGATTCATTTGAAAGGTAATTTAAATTTTAAAGGCAAAAAAATAAAGAATGAAACTGCATCAAAGCGACAAAAAATCCCACCCATACCATTTAAGTCATTTATTGCACTTTGGGCATCCTGGACAAGAAGGAGATTGTTACCATCAGATGACAAAGAAAGAAAGGCCAAACCAGAAACACTTGAGTCAAGCATTTAAGGTACCTCCTGATTCCGAAAAGAAACAAACCCAAAACCCCTTGAACGCCCAGTCTTTTGGTCCCACATAACCCTTGCATCCCTATAATCAACTTGACCAAATCAATCTTCCAATCTTTAAGTAAGCAACTAAAACCACAAGAATCAAAGATCAATACTAATAGCAAGGATGGCATGAGTAAGCTAATGAAGAAATCAGAACTTACGAACAAGTAGGAAACACAGAGAAGCACGCAAACAAAGTAGCATCTGTTACTTCAGGGCTAAGATCACCAACAAAAACGTTGAAATGACCTGAACCACATAGAGAAATTAACATAAGTTTTAGGGGATAATCTGCACACAACAATCGATTAACAAACATGGGATACACGTGGAGGATACCTGATGTGTCCTCTCTCTGGCTGCTAGCATAAGCCCAGTTTACTTTGATAGGTTGTCCAAATCTGCCCCCAAAAAAATTAGAGAAAAAAAAAATCCAGATTAAGACATAGAACAGGGCAAAATCCAGCAGTAACTCCGAAGAAATGTTACTTACATGTGCCTTCCATTAAGAGTCACAATTGCAAGGGCAGCTGATCTGCGATCAAAGTAATCGACAAAGCCATAGGATGACTGCACAAAAAAGATATGTGACACCGTCACATTAATAATAAGATTTAAAAAAATAAAACAGAAGCTAAGAAACTACAATACAATTCTGAAAAAACACAAGATATCAAGTAAAGCAATAAGCATGGTGCACAATTGCCTAAACTTGAAATAGTCTACAAAACCCTCTCATAGCAATCAAAATATGGCAAAAGGATTGCCACACTGAAAATACCTTATCTTTTTTAATGAGCTTGCATCCTTCAAGGGGACCGGTACTTGAAAAAACCTCTTGAAGCAGGGCATTTGTAACCTGAGGATGAATGTTTCCAACATACCTGCATATCTCATAAATGGGGAATAATTTTTTTACCAGTAGACACGGACATGAAAAAAAAAAAATTTAAAAAGAAAAAAGAGGTACTGAGCATACAAGAGAAAATTATTGAACAAAGCAAGAATACATAAAAAATAGATAAAGAAATAATAATAAATCTACAGAAACTCAATCTCATAGGTAAAACAGTTGGAATTTCCCCAAAAGGAAAAAGAAATGCCAAGTTAAAAAAAAAACTCACACGCTGCGGCATGTACTTGCATCAAATCGCGGAGGCAGATTTCCACTCAAGATAGGCTCTATCTGCAAAATATAAATATGTAGATAAACAAATAAATAAAATTTCCCAAATCTCTCTTTGTAGTAACAAATACACAAACGAAAGCCACAGAATAACCTAGGCTTGCAACATTACATAATCACAACAAACACCATCCTTCACCCTCAACCAAAATAATAATAATAATAATAATAATAAACAACCAGAAACTAATTCTAGTCTAAATTACGGTTAAAAGTACTTCTAATACATAATCGTTCAAATTATAGTCAAACGTATATATTAAATATATCCCGCCACAAATATCAGTCCTTTCGAAGTATTCATCATCATACAGTCTACTAAATTTTAATAATTAATCAGATAAATTATTAAGAAAAACAAAAATAAATTGTAAACGGAAGTGAAAAATAAATAAATAAATCGAAAGAACCTGAGGAGCGGATAAGAGACTGGGATGGTATTGGTATAAAGACTGCTGCTGCATCATTGTTTGTTGCTTCAGCCTATGCTGCTGCATCGTCTTCTAATTGTGATTGTGAAGGAAATATTCAAAAGGATCAAATAAATCAAAATAAGACCCAAAAAATGAAAAAAAAATAAAAAGAAAAAAGAAAAAAAAAGAAAAAGAAAAAAGAAAGCCCTCGAAGGAGAGGGAGAGAATCAAAACCAAGAGGAGAAAAATAAATTGACGGTGACTGAATTAAAGGATATTGATTCAGGCTTCTCTCCCGGATTTTATAATTTGTTTTTGCTTTTAAATATATCTTTTAATTCATAAAACTGAATGCAATTTATGATATTGGGCCTACATTTTATTGGGCCGGTTCGTAAGCTCTTTGTGCAAAACCCGTGTGTACTTCTTTTGTATACCTGGTTTATTTAATTACGTACCAAGTTGAGAGGGATCAGATATGAGCCATGAATCCATGATATTTGACCCTTCAAGTTATCACCAGCCCACAATAATTATTTTTAAATTAATATATAAATTTCACCTTTATTGGAAATTACTAATAAGGATAAATAGCTTTTTTAAGTTTTTGCACAATTTCTTGTCCTCGCACTTCAAACAAATCAATGGTTGAGATTTTACAGATCAAATGAAATGGTTTATACTATAAATTCTTTTTTTTTTTTTTAACTCCTCTTTTCTCTTTCCGTCATCATCTCCCCGTTAGTACCTGTATAGAGTCTCTTTTAATTGCAAATTTTATCTAATCCTCTACGTCGTTCTTTCATCTATTATGTCGAAATTGTTATATAGCAAAAGGTCATTTAAACAAATGCAGAAACAAAATGGATGAATTTTCATTCATGTTTGAGGAATTTTTTTTTTAGAATTATCCACCGTCCACATGTTTTTTTTTATTTTTAAAAAAATATATAAATTTTTTTGTGCTGAAATCTACCTGAAATTATATTTTTGTTCAATTTTCAACTTTCATTTGAAGACCGTTAAGAAAACTAACGAAATATTGTTTAAATGATTTTTTTTACCCTCAAATATAAAAAATAAATCATCCACCGACCACTTATTTTTTCGTATTTTTTTAAAACATACAATTTTAAATTTTTTTTTTTTGCTGAACTCCACTTGAAATTATATTGTTTTACACCTATTCACCATTGTGTTATTGTGAAATGATAATTTTACTCTTATAATATCAACAAAGTTCTGATGTAAAAAATACATAATTTTTTTTTTGTGCTGAAATCCACCTAAAATTATATTTTTTTCACTTTTCCACTTTCGTTTGGAGATCGTTAAGAAAACTAACGAAATATTGTTTAAATGATTTTTTTTACCCTCAAATGTAAAAAATAAATTATCCACTGTTTTTTCGTATTTTTTCAAAAACACAATTCTTAATTTTTTTTTTTAACTCCACTTAAAGAGTTGAAGTTATATTATTTTACACTTATCTACCAATGTGTCATTGTGAAATAACAAATTTACCCTTATGATTTCAGCAAAATTTTTATGGTATTAGAACGAAAGTGGACCAATGAAAAAAAATGTTTAACTTCAGTGGAGTGCTGCAAAAAAAAAATTGTATATTTTTAAAAAATAATGAAAAATGGGAGAATGGTGAATAATTTCCTTTTGTTTTTAAATCTATTTTAGTATGCATCAGCCAAAGCAAATGGATACAATGTATTCATCAAGTAACTAACTATATGAACAAGATTTTCAATAACAACTTATTCTCTATGGTGGTTTGTTTCTATTTTGCTATTGGCAATAAGCATACCTGAAAATTTTATTTGCTATCTAATTGTACTTTTTTTTTTAATATTCTTAAACATCCAATCAAGTATAAAAGTTCATAAACATAAACTTTGAAGAAGTTATTTAAATGATTGTAAACGCTTTGAAGTAGGGATTAGAGGGGCATATCGAGAGACATGAGAGAACAATAATTTTAAAATTTTTAGTACGGTTAATTGAGCAGTTGGAGACTTGGGGTTGGTGAGATATTTTAAGGGATTAAATATTACTATCCCATCAATATTTGCTCAATGGGCTTACGTTACGTCAATTCAGGCCTGCTCACCGTTGTGGATCTGACTGGTGCTACTGAAAACATATCTCCAACGAGTTGGACTATTGGCACCCCTCTTATCTTCTCATAAAACCCCCTTTTTAGTTATATTTATTTTATTTCCGAAAATACCCTTATTTTAGATACACTTTTCTAAGTTCTCAATTTTCATTTGATTTATATTTTATGTTTAAATCAAAGTATTTTGTGCTATTTTTTAATTATTTTTAATTTTATTATTAATCTACACACAAATTAAAAAGTTATATGGGTGATAAGTTTTTTAGTGTTCATCATTGGCTGAAATAACACATATTTTAAATTATAATTTCAAAGCAATTTTAAGTATAAAAATATTTAATCAATAAGAAATCAAAAGAAAATAATAGATTATTCTAAATTTATACAATTTATTTTAGTTAAATAGGAGGTAACATATATAATTTTTTTTTAAAAGGATTGATTATGAATTAAGTAATTTGTTGGAAAAAAATCTATATATGTTTAATTTTCAATTGTCCTTAATTGTAATTTTATTTAAAATGGGGTTTTGTAAGAATAATGTAGGGGTGCCAATAGCTCCACTCATCTCCAACAGGCTTCGTGTACACCGTTTTTGGCAGGCAGACAGGTAGTACTATTGTCACCCCTCCAAACTACTCATGAACACCCCCATGTTTTAAAACTAAAACAGAGCTCATTAAAAAAATTAAAATTATTAAACACCCTTTCATTCCAAAAATAACCCTCCGTAGTCCGTACCGTTTATTTCTGAATAAACACCCCCCTCTCATGAACGGATTAGCACATGTCCTCGCTCATCTAAATGTTCAATTTGCATTAGAAATTTTTAATTTAATTTCTAAGCATTCATTATAATTTTTTAGAAACAATTATTTTCATGTGTATTGCTAAGTTACAGTTATTGTAATTTATAGTCCCTTCAAAAATCATGCGTATCACATCACCTATTACAACTGTTTATATTATTTTAAAGGGATCGTAAATTACAGCAGTTGTAACTTCACAAAATCATTATTTTCACTCTCTTCTATTTTGTATTCGAGGTGGGCAAGCTCCAATCTCGCATTCTCGGTTACTACTGCTTCTGTGCAATTATGAAGTCTCGTGCATCTTCAATCTTCTTTTCAAAATTGTGCTCCAATTCCTCCTCGATAAAAAGGCAACGGGAGTGTGAATGCGCTTATCTTTTGTAACACATTCATTAAACATGTAATTTTTCAGTTCAAAATTTTGTGGTGTTGTCTGAGAGTCTTCGGATTAATATTTTGTCTTTCCATAGTTTTTTACTTTCCAACCAAGACCATATGCAATCAAATTTTAACTCCCACATTGACTTGAATAATTACTGGGTCTGTTAAGAAGCAAAAAAGTATAAATATTTGTGAAGGGTTATTTGTGGAATATAAGTGGGTGTAGATAATCTTAATTTTTTTTATTGGAGACTATTTAGAGGAGGGGTTATAGCCCAAATTTATTACTTACTGAGTAATGTTAGCTTGTTTGGTATTGTTGTTGGTGGCTCTATCTTAAAAGTTATAATTTTAAAATGTTTATTAAACATTTTTTAGCTGTATTTTTTAAGTTAAGGTGATTTTTATTCAAACTTGTTTGATATTAAAAAAATAATAATATCTATGAAATTTATTAAAAATCTTAATACATTCATTTATAATATTGCCTACAATCCTATTGAGTGTAACTTGAAAATATACTTGACTAGCCAAGGCTTTGAAAGCTTACTAATTAGTGAGAAAGAAAATAACAGCACATTAAGTATGTGTAATAGTTATTGTTGATTCAAATATATGTTCGAGTTATGAAGCGACCAGACGATCATGCCAACACTTAAATTTGTGGTTAGGGTGGTGGATTTGACTTGCAATTTCACACCCAAGCATAAGCAAATGACCTTGAACTCTTCCAAGTAGGGCATCTGCACTCACAAAACACAGTTAAGGAGATGCTAAAAGTTTTTCCAGTGTTAACTTTCCAATGCTTAGGTTAGTTATTTGAGTTTTCTATGAAAAAACATATACCACAGTCATGTAGCTTCAACATAACTACCTTTTTATAACGAAAACTTTGGAAAAATTCAATAAAAAGGAAAAGAGACGAAATAATAATTAGAGAGGAAATAAGAGTTCAATGGTATAAAGGGACAAGATTCCTTACTTGATTCGAATTTTTGGAGGTTTTATAATGGCGACCAAACCTATAACCCTTGGATTGAGGGAACAACTGATAGTGGATCGTATCCGTGATCTTATTTTTTAAGAAAAGATATGAGAGTTGACCCTTGATTGAGTCTTTAGGTTGACTTGGTTTAAGTCTCTCGTGTCAAGTCCCTCAACCAATCACACATGTAAAGTCACTTTTTCGCCCTTCACAATTCAAAGAAGCCACCTTTTGAGGAGATTTTATGTTGTTCTCAGCATCTTACATTGAGGAGAGCACGATTTGTGTAAAGGAGTAATTAATATTGATCCCCTTTTTATTCCTCAAATAGATATCACCACCCAACGTGCATATTATGCATTAGAAATCTTAACAAAAAATAGTCCTTTATTTTCTTAACAATCTTTGCCCCTAATGTTGGTTGTGCCAACCAAAATTATATTAGTTCTTATGCAATAGATATGAAATTTGTATTTCTCTAGACATGAAACTCAAAAGATTCATGTCTACACCCAAAAAAAAAAAAAAAACACACACACACACACACTTGAACATTAAAAAGAAAAACTAACTAATCAACACAAATCTAAATCTGGAGAGATATGTGGAAATATTAAATTTTACAACCAACAAAAAGAAAAGGCTAAAATAAGAAAAAGATGTTTGATGGTAATCGGTTGGGAGAGATAAGCAGGGAGTAATGGTGGGTGCCTTCACTGTTTGGTCCGTTCAACAAGCTGTTTAATTTTAAAATTTCGCTTAAAAGTGGACTAAATTTCATTAATACCCTTACTCTTTCTAAAATTGTTTTCACGACTATAGTTTTGCTGCCCTTGCATACAAGTGGAAGGGAAGTGGGATGGCTTTTTTTTTTTTTTTTTTAAATGCAATTCTATATAATTTATATGCTAATTTAATAAGTTTTATTTACAATTGGCAAATCTTCCGAATTGTATAAATGAATTATGAATCATGCCTATGATTTTATTCTCATTTTAAGCATATTAAAAGATGATAGTAATTTGGACCGTCCTTCCTATGTGTCCTTCCTATGTTCTAGAATGCCAATATTGAAACTTATCTCATGATAGAATGTTTATACTTTTCAATTAGAACAAATTTTGAGTTGAATGAATTTTAAAATGTAATCCCTCATGATATATACATATGATACCAAATATTAAATTAGATTAGGACCACTTATTTTGATTTCATGTTCAATGATAAAAATAATGATAGTGTAATACAAACATATGCATAATGAGTTACAATCTACGTAATAGTGGTGACATTATCAATAAAAGGAGACGTATTGCTGGCACATAAATCACTAAAAAATTTGTAGGCATTGGACTTATGTTATAGCACTACAAGTATCAGATTTTTAATGTTATACATGTATAATTATTATATAGATTCTTCAAAAATTGAATATGATTAGTCAATCAAATAAAGTTGCTAAGGTCCCGAAGGTTGTAGGCATATATAGTCATTATGGATTACTTTGTTACTTGTCTATAATTTAGAAAAAAATAATCTTTAACTCGAAACATAAATCACAACAGAAATTAAGTTTGTCCTTGTATTGTTATTTGGTATATATCTATACTTACTTTAAAAAAAAAAAAAAAAACTCTGCTTTACTTTTTGTATCATTATATTTTAATTGTACCCACCACACCATAAAGACAAACTTGACGCGTTCCCATGGCCATGGATTAGAAAATTTAGGAAGAAAACGCGTGATAAACTGATAATATATTTTATCTACTTTTTTCTTCTTCTTCTTTTTTTTTTTTTTTTGAAAAAGATAATATAATAAAAATTCATTAATAATGTAAAAATTTTTTAAAAAAATCACATTAGATATGAAAGAGTCAAAAAGAAATCGACCCTACCACGTTCAACATGACATGTGATCATATTACACATATACTAATATGAATGTAATTGACACATATTATTATAATTTTATCCACCACATGACCTGCCTTCTCCTTTAAGTAAATATGTTTGAAAGCCAGACACGAGGAACGTGATTAAATGGATTTATCTTTTGTCATTCATTTATTATTATCGTTTGCTTGCAAAAGTTGGCAACTCAAACACGCACCTACCCTCTCCTACTTCTTGACTCGCCTTTGAATCATTCAAAAAAAAAAAAAAAATGGGTACCATTCAATTTTGTCCACGTTGGTTGGTGTTCAAATTTCAAACATGCCTTTTTTTTTTAAAAAATAAAAAAACATATCTCTTTGTTTAGGGATCAAAACAGCCGTGGCTTTTGTCGTTTGAGCAGCAAATAAAATATCTGCATCTCTGTTTAAAACGAGTAACTTTTTTATAGAATCTGGGATAAATCAAAGGGCAAATTTTACTGATCTCAACAGTTAAATTTCAACTTAAGATTCAATTAATATAACATTCATCTAATTGATAGTAAAATATTATTATTTATAAAATATTATTATTTAATAAATGAATAATGCATAAAAATTGAGACTCGAATCGAGTTAAAATCCATTCAAAATTAAAAATTAAACGATAAAAAAATAAGTTTTCTTATTATAAAATTACTTTGCTAAAAAAAATTAAAAAATAAATGAGAAGTGTTTTTTATGACACAGTTGACATTAGATATACATCCCAAATAATATTATTACAGCTCAACGATTTCCTTCACCTTGTTTTGGTTTACGGGATTTTACAAATTTCACGAGGTTGCCGACAAGTAAAATGTGAAAAAGACGGGGCAGTCTTTGGCGGCCAGATTCTTGCTTAATGACAAAAATGGATCATTATGAACGCCAAAATACCAGCATGATTATGATTAAATTGAATAATTGACGATGCGTTTGGTTGAGTTGGTCAGAATGGGGATAAGAATTTTTGACCAATTGAACTAATAAGTTATCTTATCTTTCCATCAATCTTAATTTACATGGTTGTCAAGTAGAGGTAACAAGATCACACACTCTAATGAAGATTCAAATATTGACTGAAGAAAGAGTCAACACTTAGAATTATTCATCGGGATTAACATTAACTAAATTTTCAATAAAGAAGTTAATTACATAAACTATTGGTAAGAAGAATGATCGTTAGATCTATGGTGGGCTCATCAAAAACCCAACCTAAAAGAAGATGAAGATGAAGAAAAACGAAGCAAAGGTTTATGTTTGCCAAAAAGACGATGACCGGCCAATAATCAGTCCCTAAAACTGGATGCAATTTGCACAAACTACTGTGAAGTTTGAGCAGCCAGGCCAAGCCATGACTTGCTATCAGCAGGCTTGTCTGGAGCCCCTGCTGAGCCATTCACTTGGTACGGTGCTCTTGCAACAATCCTGTAAAAGATGTAATAACAGAACATCACAAATCAATCATTCCAAAGAAACGTTTCCCTACTATTTACTATAATCTCTGATTTGCCTCGTCATACAGTAGATTCCAACTTATAAGACAAGAACATCGACTTGATTTGCATACATGTAATAATACTTGGAGAAAGCAAAATTCGAAGTTTCAAACTCTAGTGGACCTAGGTGATTCATAACTAATTCAACACTTGGGTACATCTGCAGCAAAACATACTTAAAAGAATGATGCAAAAAGAATTTCTAAATTTGATTTTGCAATTATATACATTAGTCTCTGCATGCCTACCTGTCCTTTCTCTTCTCCAAGAACCTGTGGAGTGAATTTCTCCTTGCAATTGGTAGATCTGCATTCAAGGGCAACAAAACATATTATAAGAAACACAGTTCCCAAGATAGAATTAAAAGATTTCTTTTTACACAAAAATGGAAAAATGAAGGCTTACCACAAGGTCTCGAGGGAGGTTGAGTGCGCTCTGGAATTAGATTGTTGCCGAAGTTAGGAATGCTATTTGATCGAGGAGGAACCGAGCAACTAGGCTCTGTTGTAATTTTTGGGGGGCCAGGAGAAACCGGGGGAGTTGATTCAACTGGACTTTTGGGTAAACTAGCAGCAAAAGAGTTGTAACCCTGGGCCGGCAGTTGCATAGGAGGATAAGCGGTACCATGGCTCAGTGAGCTCCCGTTGCTTGCTAATTGCATGATTTCATTTGCTTTATCAGCAGGAAAATCATTGAACACAATCACTTGTCCGCCATAAAATATAGTCATTTGAGCAGTTTGCGGCGCGGGCTTGTTTAAACTAACACATAACAGAAACCAGTCACACACAGTGAAGGCCCAAAACTGAAATTTCATCTCTAATATAGCAAGCAGTGTACCCTGCAACGAGAACATGTGCGCTAATGACTAATCTACTATTAAATCCTCACCTTGAATCTATCATGTTAGGGAATATCATTCTTAGGAGCAAAACCAGCTTGTTGAGGGAACAAATTCATTGATTCCCAGTTTCGAGGAGCCGCCATGTTTCGAGCTGAAACATCTTGTCCAGAGTTGTCACTTTCTGGAAACAAATTCATAGTTGTAGCTGCTGGCCGCCGCGGGATCTCAGGTACCCCTGCAAAATTTCGATAAATCACTCGCATCATTTTGTCTCAATCTTCCCTCCAACACAAATTATACATTCGAGCAGCATGGCTGTTGCCTTATAACGAAACTAAAAGCTCACGTGGGTAAATTTGAAAAGGGAACCAGATCGAGGACCGGGTTGTTATCCCCAAAAATAGAGATTCTATAAACTGATTTTTTTATTATTATTCATAAAATAAATAAATAGAACAGAAGTATGGAACAGCCCTTGAGCACATGGGGCTGCCGTCTGTCTCTTGAATTAAGGGAAATTTTAAAAATGAAAAAAATAAAAATAAAATTGGAGTAGTTTGAGGGGAGTCCGAGGAAATAGGGAACATGTTCTATTGACCGTTGAATAGTTAAACAGGAGGAATATGTCAATTACAGAAAATGAGATGAGATGAGTTTGGATCTGGGAGTGGGGAGATTCCAAAGACAAAGATAAGATTTACAAATTATAAAAAGCACATGCTATAATTCACAAACGGGATTACAATCATTTACCTAAACAGATCTAAGCGTCGAGGTAATCCGTATTATGAGCTTAAGCTAGACTTTTAATCCCAAGTAAAGAAAAAGCGTAATTGGTTTTTCTCCAAATAAGAAGGCAACCCAGAAGAACTTATACATGATGACAAGAATGAATTTAAATTTCTTTTGACTTTCTCAGCAACCAAACAAATATATAATTGAACACTTTACCATTAGCTTCAATGTTGCTTGATATCCCGAGGCTAAGATCTCCAAAGCTACCTCCCTCTTTCAAGTACTGACTCAAAAGACTACACGTCTGCGAGAAACTTGATTTCTCCGGCAAGTTAACCGACATCTCCGACGAGCTCGCCATACTTGTTGTGTTTAACCAACTCAGAAGCGGAAACCCACAAAAGCAAAAATAAAACTAGTGCGCTGCAACTGACGCTGCAGAATTGAATTGGTGAAGTTGTTCTGTTGGATGATCAATCTGTATTTGTAAGGAGAAAAAGGCTTATCTGTTGATTGGACACGAGGAATAATAACAACATATTGGGGGTGCTTTTTAAGCCTATTCTTGGGCTCGCGGCTTCCGAGGGGGGCTGTGCCTTTTATATTTTATTGCCTCTCTCTCTTTTTTTTTTTGGGATTTCAAACACGTGTTCTTTGCATTTCTGAACGGCGATGTTTCCGCTCTTTTTCGTCATGTCCTAATATCCAACATCATTACTCATGTTTTTACTGGTTTTACGTTTTTGCCCTCCGCTCACACCAACATGGCGGTGTTTGTTTGTATTCATATTTGTATCCCATTCATTCCCATATAAGAATAAAAATTTACCAAGTTTTAATTTTATGCAACTTAAAATTAATGAATAAATAAATATAATTCTTCAACTTATCATACATATCATATCCAGTGGAATAGTCCAAATGATTTGAACCTTGGAGTAGAAGCAAGAGGTCATATCGATTTTTCTTTCTACTATTATTAAAAGGGAGAAATTATTTTAATTTATATTTGTATGTGATAAGAATGTGTGAAATTAAAAAAAAATTAAAATCATCGAAAAACAATTGATTGATCTTTAGCAACAAAAACTAAAAGTAAAAAGTTTTTAAGTACAAGTGAAAATTTCTTGAATGAGTTTATTGGCCTTCAATTTTTTTTTTAAAAAAAAGTATTTTGAGTCCTCTTATTGATTATTAGATTTTATTTTTTTAATTGAACTTAAATGGTGTAATTCTTTAGGATTATATCTCTTTAAACTTCAATTGTATGTTTCTACGGACATATATATCAAACTTATTTATAAATTTTATTGTATATAATATTGAAAAAAAAGTTTTAAATGTAAAATATATATTTAATTTGAGGTTATAGCGGTATTCCTGGGCTGTCCGAAGACGGAGTGCAACGCGTCCCAGATACCAAACGGTCTCGCCCATGTGATAAATAGCGGATAGATATTTTGGTAAAAATCAGTTGATTAATTAAATTGTGTTTTAATAGTCGTTGATTAATTATCATGATTAAACATTACAACCGCCCACTAAGTTAAACGGCGCACGACCGGGCCCACATCTAAGTCTCCCTTACGTTTTTGATAGATTTTACTATAACAAAAAAAAAAAAAAAAAGGCAAGCAAGCGGCGAGGGCACGTTCTCCCCACCAATCTACCGAAGACACGTATGAAAAACTCATGTCGATGGAAATTCCGCGTGGGAGATCCCTCCATTTTTCAATTGGTGAGGCAAGTTGATAGAGCAGTGGCGCTATTCATTAAAAGAATTAAGAAATGTGCGCCCTTGTTAATGTCAATTAATCACATGATGTTGATATTTTACCACAAAAACTTTCGGTCGAGCTACTTGCGAGGGCAGTAGGTTGGACTTTTCATGCTTTCGTTCTCACATGCCTTTTCTTCTAGTTTCATGTGCGTCTTCAATTATTTAATATATTCGAGGCAAAATGTGACGATTTGATGCTATTTAGGCATCAATACATTAAAATTTGTTAATAAATATTATTATTATTGTTTAAGGATGATCGACCCCGCGGCGCTTACTTAAGTGAATAATTAACTAAAGAGTAATGATAGAGCCATAAATTCTTGTACAAACTTATTTTGTACAAACTAACGTGGCATGATATCATTGGTTGAATGAAAATATAAATTAATAAAAACAAATCATGTGGGCCAAGTGATATTTAATTCAACCAATCTTATCATTCCACATCAGTTTGTACAAAATAAATTTGTACAAGAGTTTGTGGCTCTATCATTACTCTTAACTAAAACTTAAACAAAATCATTGTACGTATCTTGAATCCATAAATTTTCCCTTTGCCGATAAAATTGTTGGTGTTGAAAAATCTGTGGGTGTAAAATTCATATAAATTGTATTTAGCTGGATAATCATAACGTAGGGAACAAAGAGATAATTAAAATAAAGAAAGCAGTGCCCTCGTGAAAGAAAAGTAGCATCTTTAGAGTAGCCATATGTAATTTATAATTTAAATAGACCATTCTCCATATGGGAAACGCGGAGAGAGAAAAGGGGAAGAGATAGGGGAAGGGAGCTTTTGGTGGGTGGCAACGCACATGCATCGCGCACCTAGAGTAACACGTGGCGTAAAATAACAGGATGAGGAGGGAGAACGTTGTTTTTTGTGAGGGTGACGTGTTGGTCCCCGCATGCATGTGATTGTGTGAATGTGAAGTGACCGTAGTAGTAGTCTCTAGAAAAGCGCATTGCATTCCAGCATAATGTATTTTTTTTGTACGAAAGTGCGGGCCCCACTTTGGTTTTTTCAAAAATAATAAATATTCACCGAAAAAAAAAAGAAGAAAAAGATAAGTCACGGAGTGAGGGATGATGTGCTTTAAAGTGGATTTCTTTTTTCGGTATATTCTGAATGTATGTATACGATCATCCAGTTATTGAGCACGTGATGTTCGTGTTTTCCTTTTAGACAGTCCCGCCCGAAACAACCATCTTTCCGTTTGTGTAAAGTTACAGCGCTACCCAAAACTTGTTTTCTTCGTGATGCCGATAAAAAGAATTGGTGTACATCCCATTTGATATTGAGGAGTGGTGAAAAAAATTTATAATTATAAAATAAAAATTAATAATATATAATAAATATATATTTTAAATAATAATTTTAATAAAATTATTAAAAATATAATAAAATTTTTATTATGTAAGTGAAAAATTATATCAATATAACTTTTAAATTACAGTAGGTAATATTTATTAAATATTTTAATACTGTAACTTTTAGGCTCCGTTTGGTACAGCTTATTAAATAGAGCTTATAACAGTAGAACTTATAACAATAGAATTTTTGGATAAAAAGTCATTGGGTGTTTGGTTGTCAATAAAAAAAAAACACTTTTGAATCATTAAACTGTATGATATTTTTTATATTATATATTTTTTAGATAATCTCTCTAACTTCTACTCCCAAAAGCTCAAATTTTGGGCTTTTCCTAGTAGAGGTAAATTAACTTATTTAAGCTAAAAAAATAACTAAACACTATAAAAATTTTTAAAAAGTGTTTATGCGATTAAATAAGCACTTATGGCTCTTAAATAAGGCATACCAAACAGGCACTTAAACTACATCTGTCCAATTTCAATTTCAAATGCATTCTTAGAGGCGTAAATTAGAAAACTCACGTATTCATGCTTTATTTATGTCACGTCCTAGTTTCATTTTAATAAATAAATAACGCCGCAAAAAAAATTAATGTACGCATTAAAAAAAATTATATCTCTATCGTTACTTTTTTTTTATATATAAAAGATAGACGTTTGGAGTCCATTAATATGGATATTATCACTGAATTATTCCCAATTTAGACTTCATTCGAGATTGCGGTTGAAATACTATAAATAATTTATTTTAAAATTTTAAAAATAATGTTTGTTAAGCTTAAAACCTACTTATTTTCTATTAAAAAAAATGATTTTGACAATAATTTTTAGAAGCAGGTATGAAATTAATTTTTATATGCAGTTAATTAAAAAAAAACTATTACATCCTTTTAAAGTTCTTATTATGACCTAAAATTTTTAATAAAAAGATAATTATATATTACTTTTTCATAATTGTACAAATAAAGATTATCTGAACCTATATTTTATTTTCATCATTATATAATAAAATAATTACTTTAGTAACATAATTCATCAAACCCATATGCTTTGTTTTTCCAGCTTACAACAATCGTAATAATATGATTTATTAAACATTGAGTTATTTTTTTAATCAGTAATCTCAAATTGACCCTTAATTGTTGTAGTAAATTTTTATAAAAATTTATATCTCTTTATCATTATTTCTTGAGGCCGTTAATATTGGTAATATAACTAAATTATACACAGATTAGTCGTGATAAAACTAGGAGCTGGCTAAGTTACAGATTCTGTAACATACAGATCCAACTTAGCCAGCTCCTGATTGGTTAGCATGCTTTTTCTCCATATGCAGGACAGGTGTGGTGCATGCATTGGGTGCGTATGTTACAGAACCTGTAACATAGCAACCTCCGATAAAACTATTCGAAGGGTGTATAACTAAAAAAAAAAAGACAATATTTTAATATTTAACGTGTTTTCGTACAAAGAAGTGAACTGCTTGTTCACACAAAACACGAACATCTTAGTATCTGACGTTTTAATTATTTTTAAGATTTTTCTCAACGACACCAAATATTCAACTCCGAGGCGCAAAAGGCTACAAGCCTACATACAGGCTGACATAAGCGAGCCTGTCTGGTCAAAATGAGTGTGTGACGACTTTAATAATGCCTGCAAGAGAAGCAATTTGGAATAATGATATCGTGTTCGTGTTCGTGTTCGTGCCAAATAAAGTAATGCCGTTTCTGATTTCTGAAATTGGACTCCCACATGTGACTGACCATCCTTTCCTTTTGTCATAATATAAATTTGGACCCACCAGGTGTGGTCCCCTTAATAAGTATTACAAGTACAAAGAACGGCAGTGTCTTTAATGAAAAAGAAAATTACGTAGATAGCTTTTTACTTTTTTCTTTCCTAAATTATATAAAAGAAAAAAAAAAATTTTTTTGATTTTGTGTTGGCCATGATGCAGAACTTTTTTTTTTTTTTCTTTTCATGTGATCGGTGGTGGTGGTGGTGGTTGTAATTTGGATCGAGTCATTTTAATTACCCTAAAATAATTTATGCATAGTTTCCTTAATTTTCCTTTTAAACAAATCAATATCAATTGGTGATTCACTGCTTTACAACTGTTGCTGTTGTATACAGAAGAGGGTGTGAATGTGATACAAAAATTATTATTCGTTGTGTTTCTCGTGCAAAAGATAATAAGTTCTTATGAAGTGATTTTGGTCCATTTCTTTACATCCTTATAATTTGTAACAAAAAATAAATAAAAAATAAAATAATTGTCTTTTAGCTTTTTGCATAATTCGATAGTTTCACATCATGATGGTTTTTATTATCTAATTGTATTCATTTATAGAATTTCATTTAATTATTTTTTATTAGTGTATTGGCAATTCAATCTTTTTTTTTTTTTTTATCAATGTGAATGGGGTTTGGAATCCAAAACTATTGTACCATCCCAATAGATTTCACCCGTTAACAAACATAAAAAAATTATTTATTTATAATAATAAATAAAATTACACAATAAATTAGACTTCAACATAGTTTGGTGGTATGCTATGTCGCTTTTTTATTCTTGAGCTAATGATTCGATTCAAGTATTCCTAACACAATTTGCTGAAATCACTCTCACAAATGAGATTCAAATTGGGTCAATATGCAAAATTTATTAGAATATAAACTATAAGCTTAAATAAGTTATTATACTAAGTTATAGGGATGTCAAGGAAATATTCTGAGCTCAACCTTATATATTACTTAGTAAACGCAAAACTGCAGGAAACTTGTAAATGCATTATTTTTCATTTTTGGCACATCTCTTATTTATCAACCATTATAACTTCTCTTAAATGAAAGGTCACGGGTTAGCTGACTGAACATTACTCTGCTGGCCATTTTAAATTTAATGCGGTCACTGCTCAATAAATATAAAGGAGAATCAAATTCGGGCACTCATGTCCGGTTTCGTATTAAGGTGTCGTAATTTAAAAATTACAATTATCGTGAGAAAAAATTATAATTATACATATATTATATGAAAATAAAAATTAATAATGTTAGAGATTAAGTTGGTATTTTAAAATATCAATATTCCACATTGTTTAGATAAGAGAGTTTTAATTAGCTTATTATATATAGAAACTAAATATGGTGTGTTAACAAGCTCATAAAGAGGAGGCTCACGCGAACAAAACTAAGGCTGAAAGAGGACCACATGGGAATCTATTAATTGAGCGCGAGCCCAATAACTCACACACAGAGGGGCTAGGGCATATCTAGTTAAAGAGCCAATTGTGCACCACACAATTGCTATCCTAAAAATTGTTTCGCTCTCTTTTTTTGTGATGTTTCTGATCTTCTTCGTCGTTGTCAATTTTGTTGTTCTAAATTATTGTGTTTAGTGTAGCATTGTGATAGTAGTTGTTATATCCTGGAGATCAAACTGCCTTCGTTTATATGTCAATTTTGCTGTTTTAAACTATCGTGTTTAGTGCAGCATCGCGATAGTAGTCATTATATCTTAGAGATCAAACTACCTTCGTTCATATGTCAATTTTGTTGTTTTAAACTATCGTGTTTAGTGCAGCATTGCGATAGTAGTCATTATATCCTAGAGATCAAACTACCTTCGTTCATATGTCAATTTTGCTGTTTTAAACTATCGTGTTTAGTGCAGCATCGCGATAGTAGTCATTATATCCTAGAGATCAAACTACATTCGTTCATCTTTATTGCACCGAGACATTGTATCTTGAGGTGTGGAATTTGGTCTTAAGGATAGTGTTCACATACGCCTTGACTGTTTCTTTATATCTATCCAATTTCTGTTGGTTTACTACCATTCTTTTTTTTTTAACAAATAATATGTAGTAAATATACTTTTTAAATACTAATTTTAGATAAAATTAGTAAAAATATAATAAAATTTACATCATATAAGTGTAAAATCAAATCAATTTGATTTTTAAACTACAACAACTAATGTGTATCCAACACTTTAATGCTTTATTTTAAAAATATAACTACTCAATCTTAATCCCGAACATAACCTCATTCTCTAACTAATTTATTTTGTTGTTAGAGTGAGCTATTTTGGCACACTCAAAACGCCTCATAAAACCCATTTTCAAATTTACCATGTTAGTCGCAGCTGAAATTGCATAAAAGGACAGAAATTATCTCTTTTCAGTTTTCTGCCTTCGTAAGAGCCAAGAACGTATAACCCAGATAAAAAATCATTGAAATCAGCAACTTCACAATGAAAGTTTTCACTCCAATACTTGGTTCCTTGTTACTAAAAGACCATAAAAACTTTTGAGCACAAGATGAATTTGGAAAACTCTAACAGATAACTCATTGGCCAAAGAAAAATGAACGCACGAATAACATGTATGATTAAATTGTCATGCTCATAAAATTGATATATGGTAATTTTCTTTTTACCCCCAACTCTCTATGATGATAATAAGAGAGAAAAAAAAATAGTGAAAATTACTCCTCATATTTGCATAAAGGAAAAAAAAAAAAAAAGGTCATGGGTTTGAGTCCTAGGAAAAATCGATTGAAAAGGCGCAACATCTTTTTGTCTTAACAAGTAGAATTCTTTAAGGAGAAATGCCATATCCTTGGACTGCCCCCTAATGATGCCAAGAAAATGAGGAGTTTTATTTATTAGGGGAAGAGGATGGAAATGGAAGCAAGGGTTTTTAAGGAGTTGAGGTGGGTGTAAACAAAAATAATAATCTATCTTAATTATTTAATGGGGTTTTGTTGGGAAACGTGTTTAAAAAGGATTCTAGAGGAGCGCCAACTCTTGTTATTATTATTATTATGTTGTCTAATGTGATGGATGGTCCACCATATTAATTATTAATTAACATCTGTAACGCAATATGGCATGTCAAAACAGGAGCATTTTGTCTAAATATTTAAAACATTTGTTTGGAACATTTACATATATCATATAAAATATATATATGTGACAATTTTGCTCTAAGTTTGGTGGTTATGAAAACATTTTCTTGAAGATTAAGGTTAGCAGGTCTAAATACAGTTCATTATTGTTATGATTGGCAATTATCTATCATTAATTTCGTTAATATCTTCTTCTAAGCAACTTCAGCAACAGCTAATTAAGGTTTTGTAGTTTTTTATTTTTTTTGAGGTTATTTAGTTTTATATTTGAAGAGTTAGTATAAACGTGCAACGATTGAATGTTTGAAATTACAACTTAAATAGTAGTTATTAATAGGTCCCGTCATTTGATGAATAAGCCACGTGATCAATAAAAACATTATAATCAACCTATTCATGTGGTCGGCTAATAAATGGTGCTTTTAATATTGAGGCTCCGACTATCGTGACCCCTCGGGCACAGAACAGGATCCTTTCCTTCATGAGCTTTATTAATTTTTAAAGGTCTTTTATTATATATTTTTTAATAATAATATAGGAGTAAAATTTATTTTTTAATTAATTAATTATTAATAATTAACAAATAATTAAATTATTTATTTATGATATAATCAGATCATGAAAAAATTTTGATTCTCAGACACAATGCCTCCTTTGTTAATCTTGTAGTGAAGTTATTATTAGACAAGGATTAATATCTTGCAGTCAAATTTTGCCAACTCTACTGTAAAATAAGCACATATAAAATATTGGGGAATTCTGTTGTGACAAGAAAACTGTTTTTATAGCAAGAAAATTGTTATTTGAAGAAAGACACACGTTGAATTATCTTTACAATAAATTTGTGTGTGGAAACAAAAATTAGTTGAAGCAATTAATGGTTGAGAAACGTAAACATGATAATAAGTAACTATTTATGTTAAAATCTCAATGAATTAATTGGCAATAAATTGATAATCTGAATTAAATAATAATTTTTGTGATGGACGAAGTGAAAAGTTAATAATTTCATAAAATTTATAAAACATAATTTTTTTTCTTAAATTCATATTTTGTCATGGACCCACTTGTTATATAAATTAATAATTACCTAGCATAAAACAAAATCCATATGATATGTCTATAAACTTGTATAAAATATGTTCTTAAAAATGTTTACTTATTTGTCAAATTAATTTTAATTTGGATCTCATTTTTTACTTTTTGCAATGCGAAAAAAATTATAATTAGTATTGTCGTTCTGAGATAAGATATTATTCAATATTAATATCGTCTACTTCGTTATTTGAAACTGTTTATATAAGCGACATGCTAGTTGTACGGTAAGTGCCCAATATTTTTCTTCCTTTTTTTGTTTTCTTTTGTTATTTTGTAAAACAAATTGATGATATGGCAAATGAACCGAAAAAATTTAATGCTAGACTTTTACCAATTCAGCGTTGAGTTGCTGAAAATAATGGTTAAGATTTGTATTGACACACTTTTTTAAAAATTAAAAAAAAAAAGCTTGTGGTTGTGGTGAGATAGATTTTTGTTTTCTTTTTGGAAGTTCATGAAACTGGACACTATTGCTACTGTGAACATTTTTGTCTCCTCGTCCACATTGCGGAGCAGCAAATAATTCTTTTCATTTTCAACACAAGAGCTAATGAAGGTGTTGCCAGCAATTCAACCACTCTTTCTGCAGAATTTTATCGGGTTTTCAGAAATCAAGAATTAAGAACAATTCACCCTTCGGTAGCCCCTTTTGGTTCAAGAGAAATGGATGGTGCGGTACAAATCATGCATTTCAATAAACCTCGTGAATGTATTAACAACTGAAGATTCTCTGTACATACAACTATTCAAGTAAGAAAAGATGTAACGGAGCCCCAAAAGAAGGCGTAAAAAGATAAAAAAAAATAAAAAATAAAAACAACTGCTGCTCTAATTTCGCCCATTATGGTTATCTAATACGACAATACAGTTGGCCTCCCAAAAGACCGGCACCGGAAGTTGCGGACCTGCCGCCTCAAAAATCGTAATCTATATCTGTTACATTCTGGGACATAGAGCGCTTGACCAGCCTTTTCTGCTCATCATACAGGTCAAGGTTCTCACAAGGAGCAGGGAAGATGGTCCCTATTACACGGCCTTGAACGAAGGCGCACTGAAAAATATGCTTCTTCTTGTATGTTAATCCCACTGACATATCTTGGAAAGTGATATTTCTTACCGGAATTTCTTCACTTCCATGGATACGAACAGGCACACGTACTCCCTGACCATGGACTCCAATGAAGCTTATATCTTTAAGTATTGGAAGAGCCTTTGGATCATAACCTTCATCTGGGTGTTCATTGTAATCTGTCTTGATTACAATCCCAACTCGGACATTGTCAAATGTCAGATTCCGATAGTTTATATTTTGAACATATCCGCCCCTTCCAGGGGCGGTCTTGATCCGAACTGCACGCCTTGAACTCCACACAAGGAGGTTCTCAACCGTCACATTTGACACGCCACCAGACATCTCACTACCTATGGATACACCTGCACTGTTCCACAGTACCAGCAAGGTGGATCTCAGTTACCATCTAAAGAGAGAAGACATGCAATTACTCCTACATAAGACGACAGCTAATTTTTGCCTCTCTACATACATATATACAAATATAATTACATGTATCTAACAACTTTTATCCTAGCGAACTGTAGAGAGAGAGATACGCGTTGCTTTTTTAAAAACTGACCAAACCAATTCACTGAAACAGTTATAACATCATCAAGAATAATGATAAGATCTTCCTTTTTATTTTGCCCATAATTTACTAAAGAGTGATGATACAACCACAAACTCTTGTACAAATTTATCTTGTACAAACTGATGTGGCATTAATTCATTGGTTGAATGAAAATATAAAATAATAAAAACAAATCATGTGGGCCAAGTGATATTTAATTCAACCAATCTTATCATGCCACATCAGTTTGTACAAGAGTTTGTAGTTATATCATTAATCTTTACTAAAACAGAATAAAATCAAGAGTATAAAATACATGAAAAGTTGGGCGAAGAATTTTGGACTTGAAACGCTTATCATACTTGGCATATAAACCAAGCATATATGCCAACTTTTATAGAGGATGACTCAAAAACTAGCAATAAGGTTACTACAAAAGAGGATATTACTTAGGCACGGGCTCCACTCTTGGGGACAATTATTCATAATTTAGACCATAAACATAAAGGCACACACTACCCATGCTAAAATTCACAGGCACAATCAAGCATGAAGAGAGACTTATGAAAGATTCAATCATGCGCACTATTCAAGCACGCATATGAATAGAGTTTATGCATACACATGTAATCATAGAAAATACTTTGCGAGAACATCAAAGCAACTAGCATAAAATGAAAGCAAAATATACAAGAAATTTCACCTGACCACAGATCGAACAACAAGGTTACGGATGAGAATGTTCATTGAAGGTCGTCCATAAGCAATTCCATACTGATCCCATCCACTCTTTATTGCAATTGCATCATCCCCAACACTTATGTAACAATCCTCAATCACCATATCCTCGCATGAATCTGTTTATGCATAAAAATTAGGAATTAGTCATATTCAGAATGAAACAAGAAAATGGAAAATAAAATTCACAGATGAGAATTACTGTAGTAAACCAAATAGCTGTATCTTGGAAATGAAAGTCTAGATTTTGAGGCATCCAATGTGATGTATTCATATTTACCTTATTACAAGGTTGCAATTTATAATATCCTTAAATGGTTCGCAGCCAGTGCACAAATCAAGTTCATTTGGTTTATAATATAGAACCTCTGCAGTGGAATATTTTCCCATCCTTCATCACGATCGCTTAAATGCCTTTTAGATCATTTTTCTCTCCTATTTCACTTTCTCTGGCTTGAATTCAGAATAATTAACATTATACAATTGTGTAATTCGTGGCTCACATTAGTTTTAATCTATGATTGGCTAAATGTGTTCACTTAAAGCTGTGTTAGGATGTTAGCCAATTGCCAAAACAAAACATAAAGATCAGACTATTACTAATTACCAGGATCAATTCCATCAGTGTTTGGAGCTTCAACTATGGGAGCCAAAATCGTAACATTTCTGATTGTTACATTCTTGCAGTCATATGGGTGAAGGGTCCAAAATGGAGAATCAAGCAAAGTTATATTAGAGATGAGAATGTCACTAGACCACATTATCTGCACAAGTGGGCCCCTAGTGTTATTAAGAAGCTTTTGGCGAAATTTCTTCCACCATGCTTGTCCTTGTCCATTGATAGTACCATTATGCCCTGTTGGTCAGCAGATACATAAACCAAATCAAACCAAGTCAGGAGATCAACATTTACAAAAAAGAAAGGTGCAAAGATTGATTTTAACCAGAATTACAGTCATATCAGTATTCAGTGCCAACCTTTATGGCCAACTAATAAGGAGTTAATTTTCAACTAAACAAATTCTTATTGCACAAGTCAGTGATAGCTATAATCCCCGGAGTAGCTAAGAATCTTCTCCTTCCTTTTTGATCACTCCTCTGTAACTGTAACATAGATTGTAATTTCTAGTGTTTTGAGTATACTTAAGGGAGGCATACCACTGTGGAGTAGCCCAGCCAGTGACATTTAAGGTCAAAAGGCAAAGGCATTCAGGAACTAGCTATCCCACAATCCAGATTCTCCTAAAATGACCTTAATATCCGCAAAGGGTCTCCTGATTACACTCCTTTGCTATATGTAGATAGATTCTATTATATTTGTACAACATTTACCAATCAAAACAAGAGTGTGTTCAATGGTTAATCAGACTTGTTATGAAACCTGCAATTTCAGTTGGTACAGATCCAGTCAGATTTGATGCTTTTTATTATGAAAGAAGGACACCAAAAGCAAAACCTCTTTTTAATTCCATTTTAGTTCCTTAAGCAAGCCAAACTATGATAAAGAAAAGACAAAGACATGCTTCCGAGTTGGGGCATTCCACAGAACACCATTTTGGTGTTAGATAACATAATATAGCCTTCTTATGAGATCGGCCTCTTTTTTTGTTTATTATATATTTTTCCTTTTCATTAGAGCATTATTAAACAGAAGTTATAATATGAGTTATGGGCAATTCCTAGCGGGATGCTAGTATAAGTCACAGGCAATACCGAGCAGGATGATAGGGCCAAGGCAAGTTTACCTATAAAAAAGACTCTTAATAGATATACTAGATTAAGTTTATATGACAGTTAACCATAAATTTTCAACTATAAAAAAGATTCTTAATAGATATACTAGATTAAGTTTATATGACGGTTAACCATAAATTTTCAACTAAAAACTCTGAATCTTACATCAAAATACAAGGATGTGTAAATAAATGTTGAATTAGTTTAAGATTAATAGAAGTCTTGAGAACTTAAAAAAAAAAAGGAATTCCTTTTACTAGTACCTCTAGTGTTGGGCATTTTATATCAGTCAAGTTTCCAAATAAAGGCCTTTCTACTTGATCAGTATGACAAATTATTTAGCAGAAGAAAAATGGATAAAGAAAAAGTCAAAGGCATTGAAGAATAAATATAAAAAAGCAATAAAACTGAACTGAGAAAGATGAACCAACCTGTTATTACAACATCTTTGAGGTTTTGACCATGGATGAAACTCCCAAACCGAGGGCCAGGATGTTCTCTCCCATAACCATATGAAGGCAATGGAGGCATTAGTGGCCAGAACTTCTCATTCTGTTAAGATATTACATAAGAATGAGAGATCCAATATAACCAATATCTTTCGATGATTAGAGATTGAAAGAGGTAAAATAATAAATTTAATAGTTGAGGTAAAGAGGTTTGAGAAACTAGATCTACTTCCACAACTATAATGTCATAATTTCGATAGTCATGACAGACTGTTAAACTATATATGCAAAGGAAAATATTTCAATCAAGAAAGGAAATTAATAGCAGTATACAACAATGCAAACTATTTAGAAAGAAGAATTTTATGACTTTAAAATTGAGGAAACCAACAGTGAAATTTAACTATATAAAGAATACAGTTCCTACTTCCTAGTAGATCAAAGTCTTAACATCTCACAATTCACATTCACACAGATAGCATGCTCTTGATGTATGATGAACTTGAGGAAATGATTGCAACAAGGAATCAGAGCGAAATCAGCCAACTTTCCAACTAATTACGTTGAGAAGAGCTAATACGATCTAATCAGAATGAATGTTATAAACAAGGATTGAGCAAGTTGACAAGGCAGTATATAGCCACCGTCTAAATCATAATATAATACAAGCTTACAATTGCCTAAAAATAAGAAACCATCCATTCTATCAACAAAATAATATTTCCCAAAAAAGAAACAGAACGCCAGAATTGCACAACTAAAACGAATCCGCGTCAACCTTTATATAAATTACTGGAATTCCAGAGAGCCATGATCTCATTACTATCAAAAATCCTAAACGTAATGGCGCAATGCCAATTAATCATTTCCAATCCAACACATATAATGATAACAATAATAAAACAGTCACACTGACCTCAATAGCTAGAATCTCAGCATCCTCTGCAAGAAACAGAGTCATGTGACTAGTTAAATTAAAAGGAGCAGTAAGCCACCTTCCAGGCGGCACATTAAGCTGGCCACCGCCTTTCTTTCCAAGCTTCGAAATCGCGTAAACCGCCCTCTGAAAGGCCTCCGTATTGAGAGTAACGCCGTCGCCGACTCCGCCGAAATCCGTCAAGTTGAACGCCGCGGCTCTCAACCTTGGGATTGGCCTCGAAGCCACGCCCCAGCTGAGAAACGAGAAGCCCCCAACGACGGCGTTTCGCTGCCAGATGAAGACAGAAGCGAAGGCGGCCAGCCACAGCACGGTGAAGAGGGTCTTGTGAGAGGAAAGGAATGCCGGGACCCACCGGCGCAGGTCCGGGCGGTTTTGTTGCAAGTGAAACCGCCCTAACGATAATATCTCCACCATTTGTTTTTTTTTATTTTTTTTAGGATTTAGTTTTGAGAGTCATCAATTTTGCGAGAGTCGACGAGATCTAATAGTTTGAAGAGGGGATTGGGTGAGATGTTAGTGATCAGAGACAGGAGTACATTTGAAGGAAAGAGTGTGAAAAGCTGCAACTGAGCAGCAGTGGAAGTCGATTCTGGTTCTGTTATTCCCACACTTAAGGTTTCATAGACTGTCTATGCAACTGCTGTCAAATTAGGACACGTATCGACTTACAAGCATTATTCTACTCGACCTCTGTACACTATGGATTAGATTAGACACTGGTTTTCAACTACCACAATTTTGAATTAGGAAATTTTTTTAATACGGCACCTGCCCCTGCCCCTGATAATTAAATTCTTAATGTTTAGAAGAGACTATGTTTTTCTAATTCTTTTTAAACTTTCAAAATTTTAAACTAATGTAGTGGGGGTTTGATCATTAGAAGGAGTGTTAATAAGTTGCATGTTGCATTTTTTTAACGTACGTTTAAAACTTTTTTTAATGCACACAAAGCTAAAATGAAAAATACATGACTCTAATGCTCCAAAAGCATGCATCAACCTATCAATATCATGCAATTTCTAAATATGTGGTACAAGAACCAACGGCCAATAATATTGCCCTTTCACTTGGTATATGATCAGAAGTTTGATTTCTTTTTCTTAATGAAAGTGAGATTAAACAAGAAGAAATGGTCACGGGGCTGTAGCACGAGCAGTAGCGGTGAAGTATTCACCAATCAAGATTCCAGAAGGTGGATACCCAGTAGGTGAACAAGTAAACAGTTGCAATCAGTCGCTGAAAATTGAAAAGCACAAGTATTGTCATGATCTGCGCCCTGTACGCACCAAAAACCTCATTTCTGCGAGTACTCTTCTATATACGTAATGAACGTAAGCTTTTGTCCTTCTCATTTGGACTGGGTTCAGGCTAATTGGGCCTGTTCCAATTGGGCCCAGAGGAAATCCAACCAGCCTTTGGTTATAACTTAGAAAGTTGTTCGTTAACGGTTATAATAAACTTACAATCGCTTTTCCATCTCTTCCACGTGTCAGGTTATGATACCATGTTATTCCACTTTTCCTCTCCCAAGTCATCCGGTTTTATCTTGACACGAGTAACCTGTGCGTGCATATATATATATATATATATATGTATGTATGTATGTATATGTAGAGTCGAGTAGTGGATAAGCTCCCGACTGAGCAAAGCTTTGTCATCTTTATTCTCATCCATGGCTCTAGCCATTGCTTCTACAGCACTTTCGACCCTCCCATTCAGGTCACATACACAACAATTTCTTTAATTATGAAGAATTATTATTATTATTATTATTATTATTTTTACATTGAATGGAGATATAGATTTATTGTCTTCCATGCATTGAAACAATTCTCCTGCTATTTTCCTGTTAAATCGTGAACAGCAGCAGGTGCAGGGACATACCTCAGAAATGTTTTACGGAGAAGATTACAAAATGCCTAGTGGGAAGAAGTGGTGTGATAGTGAATGCAACAAAAGGAGTGTCAAGTGTTTGTGAACCGCTCCCTCCGGACAGACCATTGTGGTTCCCTGGCAGCACACCGCCCTCTTGGCTTGATGGCAGGCATTCTCTCTTCTTAATTCCATTTGTAACCGATGACTGTGTAATTAGAATTGGCAATTTCTTTTTCTCTGGGTATCATGGTAATATGACTTCTTATCTCTGTGTTGAACAGCCTTCCGGGAGATTATGGCTTCGATCCTCTTGGATTAGGTATGAATTCTAAATGTGTTTAGAATTAATTAAGCATCTTTCCGGAATATTATGCTGAACTTTTGGTTATAATGATGATCAAACCTTTTTTTTTAAATTTTTTTGAACCTTGTTTTTCCTGCTACATTTGATAGATTTAACTCTTCTCAATTGTAAGTTATTCGTCAGATAATTAATTGTGTTGTAAGTGAAAATAATTGATGGCGGGTGAGTCGGTTCTGTCATCTGGGTATAAGATTAGTCTTAAGTAGGACAGGCATCTCATAAGACAGGTACATTATGTCATTTTGTATGCCCTTCCTATAGAATCTTACCACATACTCATTGATTTTGAAATATCTCGATTATTGATAGTGATTATAGTAACAAGGAAGAACATTTGAAAGTTGAAACACAGAGCATAATTTTATTGGATTGTCCCATGTGACCATGTCCTGCCTAAATATTTTTTTCCAGGGAAAGGCAAGCAGGACGCTTAATTAGCTTGTATGGTTAAGGTCATTAACCTTGTCTTTATTTCTTGGAGGGGTACTTGGAGTACCTTTCAGAAGTAGCTCATCCTTCATTTTGCTACAAGAACTTCTAATATGATATAAGTTGCTGACAATTGACATCCAACATGGTAGATTTGTACACATGGCTCATCCCTAAATTAAATCTTATTTTTCAGGGTCTGATCCAGAGTTGCTTAAATGGTTTGCTCAAGCTGAGCTAATTCACGGCAGGTGGGCAATGCTGGCTGTGGCTGGAATCCTCATACCAGAATGGCTTGAAAGCATTGGCCTCATTGAGAACTTCTCATGGTATGATGCTGGTTCTCGTGAATACTTTGCAGACCCTACAACTTTATTTGTGGTTCAGTTGGCCTTGATGGGATGGGTAGAAGGCAGAAGATGGGCTGATATAATTAATCCAGGATGTGTTGACATTCAACCAGATCTCCCAAACAAGACAAAGCCAAAGCCAGATGTTGGCTACCCTGGTGGGATATGGTTTGATCCCATGATGTGGGGAAGAGGGTCCCCAGAGCCTGTGATGGTGTTGAGGACTAAGGAGATAAAGAACGGGCGTCTTGCTATGCTAGCTTTCGTTGGCTTCTGCTTCCAAGCCATTTATACAGGGCAGGGTCCCCTTGAAAACTTGGCCTGCCATGTTGCGGATCCTGGTCATTGCAACGTATTCTCGGTGAGGTTTATTCTAAATTCACCCAAAAAAAAAAACATATTTTTAAACATCTTTGATCTGAAAAAGAGTTGCATTTCTTATATTTTCAATGCATAATTGTTTTTGCAGGCTTTCACATCACAATGATCCTGGGATTGGTACTGAGAAGAATCCCAAAATTTGAGCTGTAGAATCAACAACCAGGGATACATGCATTTACAGTGTATGGTCTTTTGTCATGGGCAGAACAATTGTACATACAAAAAGTCTAAGAGTAGTTCTAGAATTTGATTTGATTCTTGATTCTTAAGATAAATCAACCAAATTTCTATATTCAGGCGATTCAAAGCAAAATAACGCGTAGTTATGAAATTTCTGAAAATTGTGTTTTAAGGGAAAAATAAGGCCCGTCTATTTTAAGATTGTTTATGAAGTACCAAAACAACATGGGGACGTGTGTTGTGGTAAAGATTAATTACATCATGGAATTTCATTGCGGAAAAAAGGGGAATAGTAACATGTTTTATTAAATTAGGCTGACGACGTCAACAAAGTTGCTAACCTGCCTCTCAATGATTTGCTTGTCAATCCTCAACTCCAGTCCTATTCTTAGAATCTCTGGTAACACGCCAGCTCCGTTTCCAAACCCCACAATGCACAAGGAAAAAAAGCAACCCAAACAAGTAATTACCAGAGACAACCACACAATCTCTCCGAACAGCGCGGCTCGTAATTGCTATCCGGAGCTGTCTCCTTCCGGGCTCAGGCTAATTCAGCCTTGGCAATGGTCGTTGTTCGCCTCCACCAACTCCTGCTCCTCCTCCTCCTCCTCATCCTGTATCCATCCAAGCTCACCTTCTCCTTACCCGATAACCAGGCTCTTATTCTATTCAAGAAATCTTTGGTCCATAATGGAGTCTTGGATTCTTGGGATCCAAAACCAATCTCCAATCCTTGTACTGACAAGTGGCAAGGCGTCATGTGCATCAATGGAGTTGTTTCAAGCCTCTTCTTACAGAACATGTCTCTCTCTGGAACCATCGATGTCGAAGCATTACGTCAGATTGCCGGACTTACAAGTATCTCTCTTCAGAACAATTTTTTCACAGGTGCGATCCCAGAATTTAATAAACTCGGTGCTTTGAATGCTCTATACTTGTCTAGCAACAACTTCTCGGAGGAAATGCCGGATGATTTTTTTGCACCCATGACGCCTCTGCAGAAACTTTGGCTTGATAACAACAAATTCACCGGGAAAATCCCTGACTCTCTAATGAATCTGCAAAATCTCACAGAATTACATCTCCATGGCAATGGATTCTCAGGGCTAATACCAGAACCAATACAGCCCACACCTATAGTTTCCCTGGACTTCTCAAACAATAACCTGGAAGGAGAAATCCCCAAGGGCTTATCCAAATTCGGTCCCAAACCATTTGCCGATAATGATAAACTTTGTGGTAAGCCCCTTCGGAAACAGTGCAACGAACCTACACCGCCGCCTACAGAGCCACCAGCCACAGAGCCGCCTTTACCGCCATACTATGAACCACCGATGCCATATAGTCCCGGTGGCGCCGGCCAAGACTACAAGTTGGTGATTGCTGGGGTTATTATTGGTTTCCTAATTATTTTCATAGTGGTAGCAGTCTTTTACGCAAGGCGTAAGGAACGTGCTCATTTTAGCATGTTAGAAAAGGACCATGATCGTAATAACCGAGTAGTGGAAGTTCACGTACCTGATTCCACCAGCAGCAGCAGCCAGAAGTACACGGAGACATTGAGCCGAAAAAGCAATTTAAGTCGGAAATCATCGAAAAGGGGCGGTGGAATGGGTGACCTGTCGATGATAAATGATGACAAAGATCCGTTCGGGTTAGCGGATTTGATGAAGGCAGCCGCTGAGGTTCTAGGAAATGGCGGCTTGGGCTCCTCGTATAAGGCTGCAATGGCCAATGGATTAACCGTGGTAGTGAAAAGGATTAGGGAGATGAACACACTAGGAAGGGATACTTTCGATGCTGAAATGAGAAGGTTAGGAAGAATCAAGCACCCAAATATTTTGGCACCTTTGGCTTATCATTTTCGGAGGGACGAGAAGCTCGTGGTTTCTGAATACATGCCTAAAGGCAGCCTTTTATTCCTCCTGCATGGTATGTGATTGTCTGATAATATATTAGACTGGATATGTATATATCTATTTTTATAGTAGCTGGCATTTAGTAATCTAAATATTAATCTTAACTCTTCAGGTGATAAAGGGATTTCTCATGCTGAGCTGAATTGGCCTACTCGATTAAACATAATCAAGGGAGTGGCGAATGGTTTGAGTTTCATTCATTCAGAATTCGCATCGTATGAACTGCCTCATGGGAGTCTCAAGTCTAGCAACGTTCTTCTGAGCCAAGACTACGTGCCATTACTCGGTGACTTTGCTTTTCATCCGTTAACAAACCCAAACCACGCAGCACAAACAATGTTTGCTTATAAATCTCCGGAGTACATCCAACACCAGCAACTTTCTCCAAAGTCGGATGTTTATTGTCTCGGGATTCTCATACTTGAAGTCATCACAGGAAAGTTTCCGTCTCAGTATCTGAGCAACGCCAAAGGGGGAATTGATGTCGTGGAATTGGTGAGTTCGCTGATAGGGGATCAGGATAGAGTGACAGAATTGATCGATCCCGAGATATCGGCCAATGCAGAAAATTCGATTGGTATGATGGTACAACTCCTGAAAATTGGGCTTGCTTGTACCGAGAGCGAACCTGCGAAACGGCTAGACTTGGAGGAAGCCTTAAAGATGATAGAAGAAATACACGATTAAAGGGAATTTCAATCTCAGCTTTTGAGCGATCAGCCGTAGATCAAATGCTAGTGGATTATCTATTAGACAAACCATAGGAGAGGTGGTCGTCCTTATATGCATGCAAGCATGTGCCCTCACGTTTTCAATAATTCGTAAGAGATCGGAAATTGTAATTGCATGCTTTTGCAATGGGGATCCCGGCGCGTAAATCGTTCGGAACGAGGGAATTATACATGGAAACATGAAAGGGTAAACAGTTTTGTTTTTGACACTTCAAATTCCTGCCAGACGAGAAACGCCTGTACATGGAATTCAAGAGGAATTTTAAAGCTTCACTGCTTAAAATTAGGACGAGAAAAAAAAAAGAATTTAATACTGGATTATATAACTCAATTTTAGACGTAGAATGAGTCCGATTGATCAATCTGGAGAAAATCTCAAATACATATGGGGAATTACGTCGCATATGTTCCAAGATTCAATGGAGGCACAAAAGAATTTCTCCACAAGAATGACGTATACATTTATTTCAAAACTATTTTCTCCAAGATGCATGCAGGGCTTGAATATTGCTTTTCTGCGGTTAATGAATGTATCGATCTCCCTCTTCTCTTTTTAGTTGCAATTAACTTTTAAAGATTTAATTGTTGTTATATGTACATATCTATTATCCATGGTTAAAAATTTATTCTTTTATTACTCCTCTTTATCTCACTACCCAATGCATACCACATGTAAGAAAAAAGTTAACATAAGAAGAGAATCATACTCCTAAATCTTAAGAATAATGAATTTATTATGTCATCTTATGCATGCTCAATTTGCCTTTCATTAAGTGATGAATAGACTATTCGGTAGTATTATTAAGCATCAGCGGATGGTGAAAGAAAATTAACCAAAATCAGGTAACACTAATTCAGTTCTAGTGTTTGAAATGGTCAATTATGGATCTAATTGAACTAGCTTTAAAACTCGGTCAACAGACTAAAAGTAGTCTGGGTGGCAGACACGAAGACGCGTGGAAGCACATAACAACAGCTACGTGGAACCCGGAAACCTGTTTGGATTTCTCCAACAAGAAAAATATACCGAACTGTCTGTGGCGTCACTTCACTTCAGTGAAGCAAATTATCGAACACCAAACGAACAAGATGTACAGAACGGCGGTGAAACGCCTACTCTCGCACGGTGTGACGTCGATTAACGTTAGCAGCGGCCGTTCGCGATTACTCCCTAATCTCCGTCAAATCACTTGCTCTTCTCGATTTTCCTCTTCCACCGGAAATCCCCAATCAGGCCCTAATCAACAAGTCAACAATGAAGCCCCTAATTTCACGGATTCCAAGACGACGTCGTCTTCGTCTGCAGCAGAGGAAGCTCGTGGTGCTCGAAGCCATCAGAGGGAGAGACCGAGAGTTGTGGAGTACCGAGAAGAGCAGGCGCGAGTGCTCGAGGCGTCTCTGCGCCACGTGGGGAAGCACGGATGGGGCGAGGCGGCTATGATTGCAGGCGCAAGGGACGTTGGCTTGTCTCCTTCCATCATCGGATCTTTCCCCAGAAAGGACGCCGCTCTCGTTGAGGTAAGTAATTACTCACTCCTTCGATTCTTATTAATTTGATCTAATTGCTGATTGATTCTTTTTAATCATTTTGTTCAGTTTTTTATGGATGATTGCTTACAAAGGCTAATTGATAGAATTGACTCGGGGGAGGATTTAAAGGACTTGATTCCGAGTCAGCGCATCTCGAAGCTGGTTCGAATTCGTCTGGAAATGCAAGCGCCTTACATTTCTAAGTGGCCTCAGGCTCTTAGCATCCAAGTACCAATCTTTTTTCCTTTTCTTTTTGTTGGACTGCTAAGTTCTGATTGGAATTTAAACTGTTTATGTAACTTCTTTTGGTAGGCTCAGCCATTGAATGTACCCACTAGTTTTAAACAGAGAGCAATGCTGGTTGATGAGATTTGGCATGCTGTTGGGGATGAAGCTTCAGATATAGATTGGTATGTGAAGCGCACCGTCCTTGGAGGAATTTATTCCACAACTGAGATTTACATGCTGACTGATAGTTCCCCAGGTTTGTTTTTCTTTATTATATGTGGGGCATGGCATTCCTAGATTTTGACATACATTTACCTTTGCCCGCTTTTGTATTTCTTCCCCTTAACGTTATTCTCGGCCAATGAAAATCCAGAGGATGATTTTGATGTAATGTGGTTAGATACAGCATATTTGGATTTCTAGCTAGTATAGCATCATTTAAGTTTCCTTATAAAATCATTATCGGATGGAATGCTGCCAAAAGGGAAGGATCAGCCTATATTTGTCATCATGGAATTACAAATATATGGTGCTGCCATTCACGTGGAGATGAAATCTTGTGGATAATTTCCCATCTGATAATCTGTGTCATTCTCTGGCAGATTTTTGTGACACATGGAGGTTCTTGGATGATCGAGTAAGAGATGCTTTTGATTTGAAGAAAACCTTTCAAGAGGTAGGCTGTTTGCATTTTGAGTTATCTTTTTTTCTTCCTTTGATGGTTCTGTAAGAGTCAAAACCTAATGTAGTGATGTTTATGCAGGCAACGTATTTGGCTGAAGCTGTTGGTGCTGGAATGGGGAGTTCTCTGCAGGGGTTTGTTAGTAAAGTATTTAAAAGATGACCGGTCATGATTGGATGTTTCATGAGATATCTGTCAAACATCAATTTGCAGCTCAACTTGGTTAGGACTCGGTGACTATTGTGCCTTCTCAATGGGATTGCTTCTATGGGGGCTCAAACTGGGAGTTCTTATGTTTATGTTGGTTGTATTGAATGACCTTATCTGTTTCTTCTGTCCATATTCTGCCATTTGGCAATGAAAGTTGAGAGTGCAATTTAAAGGTCTCGTTATCTTGTTGTATCTTTGTTGATTGTTGAACCTACTTTTTTCTGGTCAGTCACTCATAATAATGTTTGCATTCATTTTCAGCATTAAATGGAATATGTGATAACGATTGAGCTTAAAGATAATGTTGAATGTAGATTATGTTTACATCATTTTCATTATATGAATAATGGTAGCATGGAACCTAAAATCATATGTACTGCACAAGAGAACATATATCTGCTGTGATGTAAAAAAATTTCTACCATTTGCCTCTGATTTATCCCTGGGGTTGTGGTTACTTATTGACCTCCCCCATTTTTTGGGTTTATGACATTACTGTCGACGTTTTCAACATTCAGTTTGGTTTCTGTGTTTGGTTGGATCGACTCCATAAAAAAGTATAAATTACATGTGGTTCTTTGGAAGTCACAGGAAGTTTGGGCCAATAATGCATCTTCTGACAGGCAGCGGGAGCGGGAAGATGTTCAAAATGTTGGTACAAGTATCAACTTTTCCTGTTACCGATATTGGAGGCATAATAAATCCATAACCTAGATGATAAGAAATAGATGGATAAATGATACATTGATATAGGCAAAAATGATTCTTTGGGATGGGCAAAGTCAAGAGTAGAAAAGACTCTTTTCCCTTGGCCTTTTAAATATGCTCTGACATCCTCCCAAAGCAAACGAAAAGTAATTCTAAGATTCATCTCAAAGTGAAACCTGCGCGATTATTCCCCTCAGTTTTTCTTCTATCTATTAAATATCTTCTAATCTTCTACCCTCCGACTGCTCTTCCCTCTCAACATCAACTTGATAAGCTTTCAGGACATGGGCGTGGAGGACCTTTATGAATTCCGGTCAATTGTTTGTGATAGTGGCTCAGGGTCGGTGAAGGTAAATGAATTCATTATCTTCTAAACACTTCTTGTTTGAACTTTACAGACATTTGCTGAAAAAAAAAATCCTTAATGCAGACTGGGTTTGCTGGTGACGATGCTCCATGCGTTGTATTTCCTAGCCTTATAGGCCAACCAAGAAACAAGAATTCCATGATTGGCATTGGACAAAAGGATATGTATTTTGGAGATGAAGCACAAGCCAGGCGCGGAGTCCTCAGATTAAGTCATCCTGTTAATCGTGGAATGGTTCGAGATTGGGAAGCAATGGAGAGACTCTGGGAACATATATTTGATAAGGAGCTCAGAGTCACCATAGAAGAACACCCTGTTCTATTAACAGAGCCGCCTCTGAATCCAAAATAAACAGAGAAAAGATGGTTGAAATCATGTTTGAAGGTTTTGAAGTTCCTGCCACCTATGTAGCTATTCAAGCCGTGCTTTCCCTCTATGCTAGTGGTCGAACAACAGGTAAAAATTTTCTTACTAATAATTCTTTCATGAATGAAACTCCAACGATATCAAGTAGCAGTGCCTTGACCCCCAAAAAAAAAAAAAAATGCATTGTATGCAGGAATTGTGATGGATTCTGGGGAAGGTGTCACACACGTAGTTCCAATCTACGAGGGTTATGCATTACCGCACGCAATCCAACGGCTTGAACTAGCTGGCGAGGACCTCACAGATTACCTCACCATGAACTTAACAAAAGACGGCTACATCTTCACCACATCAGCCGAAAGAGAAATTGTGAGGGACATAAAAGAGCGACTGTCATACGTAGCAATGGATTTCGAGAAGGAACTTGCGATGTCAAAGGAGAGCTCACAGCTGGACAAGCAATACGAATTGCCAGATGGGCAAGTCATAACTATTGGAGCCGCACAGTTCAAATGCCCGGAAGTTCTGTTTGATCCAAGCAGAATGGGATTAGAGACGGGAGGTGTGCATGAGATTTTGGCGAGGGCAATCATGAGGAGTGATATGGATGTTAGAAGGGAAATGTATGGGAATGTGGTGCTCAGTGGTGGCACCAGTTTGATACCAGGCTTGCCTGATAGATTGGCCAAAGAACTCTGCAATCTTGCATCTCCTGGTGTGCGAGTGAGAGTTGTTGCACCACCACAGAGGCTGAACAGTGTGTGGATTGGTGGCTCCATTTTGGCCTCTTTAAGCACTTTTCAACAGGTTAATTAACTCAATTAGAGGGCATCTTTTTATATTATATAGTGTTTAACATGACTTGATAATTAATCTGATTACTCATGCAGTTGTGGGTGAAATTAACTGTTTTTTTTTTCTTCTGTTCTGCAGATGTGGATTACAAAGGAAGATTACATGGAATCTGGTCCTTCTGTAGTGCATATGAAATGCTTCTAATTACTCTCTTCTTTACCATTATGTTAATTGTTCATTTTTACGAAATGAAATAAATAAATTCAATAACAAAGACAAGTGTTTCATTCAAAATACCTACACATTCAGGGAGTGTTTTCTTCTTGTAACAGGAAAATCTAAGATGTAGATTTTCCAATCTTCTACAAAAAGTAAAAGCCAAACTCTGTTACAAACGGAAATTTGAACAGGCATGCAAGCAATTTTTTTTTCTTTAAAAGGAAAAGCGAGAACTCCCTTTACAAAATAAATTATAATACATTATTTACAGATTAATTTACAAATTAGAATTCATTGTTGAGTTTTTATGAAATAATGAATTAATTAATAGGATTTATTTTTATTTTATTATTATTATTTTTTACCAAACAACCATTAATTCAATACTAAAAAAACTTGTGCCAAACTACACCATGTAAATGCGAATTATTGGTAGTAAATGACAACCTTGGAGGTGATTTACCCTGTACGGCTGTATTTATTATTATTAAACAATAAAGTGGGGAAATTATTAAAACTAAATGACAAAAAGTTTACAATAATCCAAAGTCAAACACATGGCCGGAGGATTTGAATATACTGTTGGGGTTATATTAAAATAAAATTTATGCACGACAATTTAAGTGCTGCAGAAGTTGTTGATGAATCCTGCGGCAGAAGTTGTTGAAACGAAACACCAAGATGGTTACTGCATCGGAGATTTCAGCTAAATTGAATCTAAAGCCACACATAGAGGGTGGCTTTTACACAGAAACTTTCAGAGACGCTTCTGTTTTTCTCTCCAAGTCTCAACTTCCCTCTGAATGTAAAGTCTTCACTTGCCTTTCCTTTATCTTTCCACTGTTGTTTCCTTTTTTGGTTTAGTTGATACTTGATAATGATTGCACTGTTTTTGGATTTATTATGCTGTAAATCCAGCTAAAGGATCTTGTTTGCTAATCTGGGTGTGCATAATTCTTTTTTTTAGATTGCATCTTATGGTTAGATTCTAAGACTGTATATGCATATACTTTGTGTCTGCGATCTTTGTACTTTGAAGTCGGTACTATACTACTTTTCTGAGGGGACCACTTTGTGGACTGCTTTTAGAGATTGCCTTATTTGAAGTGTCAAAGCTGTTTTTTGGCTGCATGAATTTGAAATCCCAAATGATTTTTAAGATTCAGTGAATTCATATCCGTGCTATTATACTATTGCCTTCTGAATTTCACAGACCTTTCATATTAAAAGCTGAATAGAAAGCCGATTATCCAATCCAATCCTTTAGGTTGAAATTAAGAGGTATTAAAAGTTAATTATCTAGTTCTCTATCTTCAAGTTGACAGATATGTTTGCAAACATGGAATGGTGTAGCATCTGATCTGAATGAACCTTTATTTGTAGTTCAGTGAACAGTGATCTCATAGTTGAATAAATTTGTGTGATGCAGTTCATAAATTTCAGATAAAATAATTTCATTTTGATTCTGAGGTCTCTACTGAGTGTAGGGACAACTATGTAGATTGAACATATTCTGCTAAATAAATCCAAATTAACCTAGAAATTGTTGACAACCATCTCTTTATGTAGGACCTTGTAATGTCCGTGACTTCCAAGTTTTGAAACTTAAGTTATTTTTCTTCCAGATTATTGCCTGACTACCATTTTCTTCCTAAAGCAATTTAGGTATGTTTGGGATTGAGGTGATAGATTTTGGGATTTATGATCATAAATAATTTATCTAATTTCATGATCAAGTTTTTTTTCCTTTACTACACAGCCACAGCTTCCATTTCGTATCACCTTATTAGCAAATAGAGCAAAAGTCTTTTCATTGCTGATCATCTCAATAATATGATTGCTTTTCTTTGCAGACAAAGTTGATCGTGCTGTCAGCACAGCTATATACTTCTTGCTACCATCTGGTAGCGTGTCACACCTCCATCGATTACCATGTGCAGAAACCTGGCATTTTTACACAGGAGAATCTATTACGGTATGAGTGATCCTTGCTCAACTCTGATTGATAGAAGTAGTGTGCATTCATTGGGATTCTCAAGATAGTTGTTTGATGGGTTTTCCACCATTGCTAGGATGGTCGAGCCATCCTATGAATTTTAGGAATCTTCTCCATATAGTTTAGCCATCAACCAGTGATATTATTTAATAGTGAATGAGTAGTAATGCCTCATTTATTAAATAGTGTGGCCATGGGAACCAAATAAAGTATCATTGGTTTTGACCTATTTTTGTCGATGGTTTGTCCAGAACAGTTTGTATCAAGTTGAGTGTCCAGCTAGCCTTATGAAGCCATAAACAACGTGGACTGGCCATGTGTTTCTTATGTGTTTTAGCTGTAGGTGTTTATTCTCAATTCTGCTTTTGGGCCATCTCTCGTCTGCAACCTGAGTGAATACGCCATCATCTTGATTATGTCAAGCTCAACTAGACCTCCACCTCCTCTGTCGAAGAAAAAAGGGTTGTCTTCTCTGTTATATGATATCCCAAATTTCGTGCTGCCATGATTATTGTTATTCTGCCGGTTCTCCACCCTTGTTGCACCCATTAATTAAAATTGCCCTGCCCATGCATTTATTGGTTTCTTCTAGTTAATGATTGAACTATTTAAACCAGTTACCTCTAGATTTCAATCAAATGATTTTGCTATGATTGACAGTGTATGGTTCATGTTAATGCTCTTACCATGAGTTCTCTCTGGCTAACCCCCCCTCCTGCTCTTGGGTATGGTTTTATAAAAGAGAAAACACTTTACAGAAAGTGAGCCATTATTAAAGTTGATTACTGTGGCAGTTTCTTTAATGGCTCTGAGATTCCAGTATACTTCGGTGGCCACCATTGAAACCCCTTTAATACACACACACACACATATATATCCTCAAAATCTGAATGTTTTTTATGTTATATGTTATTTATTTTTAAAGTCTATGAATATAGTAAAAAAACATAAAAACACTGATCACAGGTTTTGCTTACATCTGTCTCCACAAATTAATTATGAATCCAAAATAACCTTTTCTTAAGAAAGTTTCTCCGAGCTACAGAATCTTCAGTCTCTTTGCCAGTTTTGCCCTTCTTTCTCCTTTTTCGCTATTTTAACACATGTTTTCTTTCAGATATTTGAACTGAATGACAAAGATGGGAAAATCAAATTAACATGTCTGGGCAATGATCTTGGAAACAATCAGCAACCACAGTACACAGTGCCCCCAAATGTGTGGTTTGGTTCATTTCCAAGCAATGACTTTCACATTTCCCAGATGGGGCAGTGAGCAAGGTTGAATCAAGGGATGCTGAGAGTCACTACTCCCTCGTGGGATGCACTTGTGCACCTGCTTTTCAGTTTGAAGACTTTGAGTTGGCAAAACGCTCTGACCTTGTTTCAAGCTTTCCCAATCATGCGCCGCTCATCTCTTTACTCACCTTTCCTGAGTAAAAAGAAGCTTCATCTGCAATCTTCAGGTTCAGATCTTTTCTTTCATAAAGGCTGTCGCAGGCGAATCATGTAATGTATTGATCAATAATGAAAGCCCCTGTGTGTCAAACTAACACGATGGAAAGGTTGGAACCTTTCCTTAAGTATGAAAAGGATTTCGTATGGTTTTTTATTTTAGTGGCTTGATGATCTCAGCTACATGTTATGTGCTTTCTATTGCTCATCCTATACACTGCTACCGTTCATAGGATGACATGAAATTTTGTTGTTATATTAGAGCAGAGTCGAAAAATGAGTAGCAAATGAGGCAGTTGACGTTCTAACTCATTGTAAATTTTACTTCGAGCGACAGATAACTTCGCATGCTGTATTTTGACCATCATGTTCAATTATACAAGGTGGTTTTACATGAATAACAATAGCGTGAATAAAATTCCACTCTAAAGAGTTGAGGCAAACAAAAGATTGTATTGTACGCATGCCACAGTAGCCCGTGGCTGAACTACGGACAATAAAAGAACTTTTGAATGCTATTAAGTAATCAACATAAACACATTACAAATGAATTGAAAGAGACTGTGCCATTACAAAATGCGGCACCAAAGCGACCACCCATAGCAATTTCAACAAAGCAAAAGCCAGAAAAAAAGTGGGAGCAAAGAGAGAAAAAGAGAACAACATTTCTTGTGAAGTTAAAAAATATCTAAAACCTGACTGAAACTAAAGAAACCCAGTATGTGTATATTGAACATATAAATTGACCCACATATCATCGTTGCTCTAAGAGATGAAAGCCCACATCCTCCACCAAGTTTTTGCAAACAAGGTCTTCAGACCTGTTACTATCTCTTTTTTGTCTCCCTCTTGACTTCCTCATCCAGCACGACAGGAGGATGGATAACCTTGCCTTTCCCCCTCTTTTCTGTCTTTTTGGACACCGTTGCACTAATATTTGCAAATACGGCATGAACTTGTAACATATGGCAGAAACGTTAATCAAAATCAAGGAACTCCATTCTTTTTCTCATGGAACCCTTCAAAACTGTGGCATCCTTTCCGCTTTCTGAGCCTGAAGAAAGGAAAGGAGTAAATGGACATAAGCAAATCATAATGTGCCAAGCAATAGAAGTGCATAAATTTTTGAAACACATCATATTGATTTATAGAAGGATTGCATTTTTTAACCATTATTGAAAGAAAAATGGGAATCTACAAACGCCTAGAAAGAGGAGATAATCTAATCAGGAAAGTTATCAAGAGGAGATCATAATTAGAGAAGGATTTTCACACATCAAATCGGATAAGGGGAAACTTGGTACATGACCCGGAAAGACTATAATCATTATGAATATCTGGGCAACAAGTAGAACTAGAAACGTTCTAATCAGGGATCCCTAACCATATTAATTATTAAAGTCAGGGACAAGCTGAAAGACAAAAAAGAATAAGAGTAATGTAGTATATTTGTCCTGTTGTATTGAAATCTGTATTTTTTTGTCCATTAGTTTATCCCTAACTTCAATAGGATTAGGGATCACTGATTGAAAAATCCACTATAAGTACAACCACTGCTTAAAAGCCTTGCAGAGACAGCAATAATAAAAACTTCCACAACAAAGAGGTACAGTCTCCTGGTGGGAACAGAATCTAGGACAACTGACCTACCTCCACTAAACCACAAAGGAGATTATAAGTTATAACTCTTCATGTGTGAAGCAGAAGGGAGTTCTAAATAATATAAGCCAGCAGACAATCAAACAAACCTAACATATTAGTTCATGCATTAAGAATTCTACTCAGTTGCCACCTTTAGAGGGACAGTATCCTGGGACATCAGCGTACTTGATCTAAAATATGTGTCATGTTACTTACACCTCTTTATCTCAGCTGTTGATACACAGTCATATGTGCGGGTAGCTCTCCTTCTCTAAAATCCTATGTATGAGTAGCCAAAACAAAGAAACATAAAATATTTGCAAAAATAATTATAAGGAATCAACCGCACAGAGCAGTAGACAAAACAATGTACCAGCTCTCCAATTAAGACAACATTCTCCCCACGGATTACGTATAGACCTAAGGGGATATCGCAGTAAAGATCACCCACAATGATTCGCTCACAAGCACCTTCAGAACAACATTAGCTGCACATCGGAAGAAATTTTCCGTCAGCAACTAAGGTTCAAAAAATTCAAGGGCATATTAAACTTAGCAAACATTATGTAACGGCATTTTACCAAATTGATCAAATGAACGGAGCAAACCCAAGAGCTTCCGCCCATCTCGCAACAGGACGAGAATTTTTTCTGTGAAAAAAATAACAGCATAAGGAGCCGAATATATTGTAATGAACCAATATTATCCTACATTTACTTGAGACCTGTGATACACAAAATGAGCAATTAAATAGGCTAATGAGATTTTTTATATGCTCTAGCTAATACATGGTATTAGAAATTTGCATCCATTTTAAAGACTCCAAAGAAACACAGAAAAGAAAGTTCAGAACACGTGAAATAATTTTCATGCACCGGCAAAGAAGTGCAAACAAAATAAACCCAGTGCCCCTGCTGCCATTCTAAGGAAAAAAAAAAAAAAGTAAGAGAAAGACCCCCAATCATTTACGATTCCTATGGGAGACATGTGGTTTTTCATAAGATTAAGAAAGTAGGAAATTCAAAGCTTGTATGCAAGTAAAGCATGGAGCTATAATGTTGGGAGACTAGTTTAGCAACTGGACGCCTGATGTTACCTATCACTTTCTATATTTTGTCTGCCAGTGCATCAATGGCTGTTTTACATGGTACTCAATTTATATTGACGCTCCCTTTTTCTTTGAGGAATTATCCTCCATTCTACCCATCTTCAATACTACCAATCCAGCACGCATTTGATCCTAAGAGTATATGACCATTGCTTAAAAGCTTCAAACATTACCATGAATATACAAAAACAATAATTAAGCACTCCAAGAATTAAAAAAAATAGAAAACAAAATCAAATCAGACTCAAGAGGCAGAAATTGTTTTGGGATCTCTTGTAGTAGTACAACTGTACAAGAAGTCTGGGGTATGAACCTCCTTCACATAGGCGGAGAAAGGATTCAGTTACCGTCATGCCACAAAAAAAAGGGGAAAAAAAAAGGTTGCAATACAGGAGTATTTAATCCAAATCAGCTTAATTAGTAACAACATTGGC